>JAFFZR010027527.1:0-30415 GCA_018397195.1 Lethrus apterus | reverse complement strand
TACTTTCAAATAGTTTAATAAAGGTTTCATGAAACCAAGTGAAAGATGCCTGCGCAGACTTTGTTGACCCTTCAGTGCACCAGTTTAGTTGGCTTAGTTTATTTTGAAAGCCGTGAGTATTTCTCTCATTCATGTTTCTGATCTTTATTTTATTACTGTTCTTAGGTGGGGCACATGTGCCCTCCTTATAAACTATCTGCTGGGCTAGATGATCAGACAGATGATAATTTATAGTGGCAGTTTTAAATTCAGCAGTACTTATGTTTGTAAAGATGTTGTCTATGCAGGTAGCACTGTTCTGAGTCACCCGTGAGGGCTCGCTGAATAACTTTTTTAAATTGTGAGATGATAACAAATCAATGAGAGTATCAACCTGTTTGTCGGTTTTTAAAAAATTCACATTGAAGTCTCCCATAATAAATATTTTACGACACTGAATATCTTGATGTATTATTTCGAGTATATCTGTTAGTCTTTGTAGAAATATATTGATATCACCCAATGGTGGCCTGTACAATGATATTACTATTGTCCTACTCACAGAATCCTCAACTGCAGCAACCTCAATATGCATCTCAACGGACAAGCCAGAGAGATCCTTACGGTCGGCAACCAGCATAGTACATGAAGTCAAAATCATAGCTCCCCCATGTATGCCAACAGTGCGGCAGTATGCTGAACTGATCTTATAGTTTTTCATTTGAATTTTTGTTAGATTTTCATACTTCATCCAATGCTCTGTAAGACTGATATAGTTATATTTATATGAGTCAATCATATTTTGCACTGCATCGACTTTGGCCGTTAGTGATTGTATATTCAGATTTACAATAGATATTTTTAAGATATTGGTTTTGGTTTCGGTTTTTATCTTTGTGTTATTGCCCTCTGTGCAACCTTTAAAAAATATTTATTGATACAAGCACCTTTGGGTCAGATATCGGGATTCAAAATACCATCCCGCATTTTCTCTAATCAGTGTTTTCAAACTTTAAGAATCTTAAAGTTTGAAAACGCTGATTAATGGGTGGGCAATCTTTTTTATAACATGGGCCAGAATAAATTTTACGTTTTCTCCGAGGGCCGTAGTTAATTGACACCTTCTTGTGACCTATAATTTTTTAGTCTACAAATATGAAATAAATAAGAAAAAGTTTTAAAGTTAGTACTAAATTATGAACATACATGTTGCTATGTGCGTTTATATTAAATTCAAACTAGAAGAATTACAACGAAAAATATTTATTTATAATTTCTTCTAAAGATCTCGCGAGCCGGATAGAAACTTTTCGCGGGCCAAGGGTTTCAATAATTTGAATTGAAATTGAATTGAAATAAATGATTATTTAAGCCTATTGAATTGTGAATGGATTTTTGTTTTTAATTTGATTGACCATTTGTACAGGTTGCTTTTTCGAGAGAAGGAGCGACATGTAATTTATTCCTTCTTCAATAAGTTGAAATTTTCCTTTTCTTTCTTATAATATACATTTTAGGAATAATTTAAAATAAAACACCAATTCGCCGAAAACAAAGTTTTACTCTTTAATGTTCTATTAAAAAATATAAAAGCGCGAACCAATTGCTCGTGCTAAATACGGACTGTCTGTTTAAACGTCTTATGGACGAAATATAAACTCGAACGGCTTATCGCCAGACATAATCAAACAAAATGTTAAGTCATCGTCCTTCGAATGCTCACATTCATATATCATAGTCAGCTAATTTCAGATTATTTAAGCAGCGGTTTAATACATTTGTAATATAAGAATTAAGAGATTTTTATCTCATCGTCGCCATACTTGATTTACTAATTCGATAACATTTTTATTGTAAATACCAGTATGAAACAAAACACGAAAGATGAACAAATTATTCGATTCCTAACAATATCAAAAAAGATTGCAAACAAAAACTTTATATTTTTGGAAATACATCTTTTTATTATTTTAAAACTTCTATGAACTCTTATATGAACAGTGACTTTTTTGAGGTATTTTTAGCGTAATTATTATTTTGCGAATTTTTTTGCTAATAAGTTTGACAGATAATTATTTCATTGTTGGTTGCTATACTGAAGTTTTGCAATTACTTTTAGGCGATGTTTGTAAAGATTGACGTGAAATTTAAAATTTGTGTATCGAGTCAATGATGGTCGAGCTGTGCACATAAAAACACACCCTCGTTGTTTATGTATTTGAGTTTTATTGGTCTCGTTTAATTTGGAAAAAAAATGTCATAATAAAATGTTGTCGTATAGGGGTATATTTATTTCCATGAAGGTTAACAAAAATACAAAGGTAATTAATTACGTTGAATAATATTTATATGAATGGGTGAGCACATATGTTTATAGTCAGAATTACAACTGTGCTTGACAATTATAAATGTTCGGTTAAATAATCCATCCACTTCCAAATTTACATATAATGGGTATAAACGTCCGCTTATTTGTCAATTATTAAGGATTTATTGCAGCCTTTCTTTAAAATCTTAACTTTTGTATGTTCATTTCCGGATGAATACGTAAATTATAATTATTTAATTCTGCAAAATCAAATCAAATCAATAGAAACGTATAATTTAAAAAACGCACTATAAAAATAATATTTCAGTCCTATAAATATCAAAAATATCTAATTACGTAAACAAGATAATATTTAAATTTCTTGCAATTGAACGAACAAGTATTTTCTTTCCAGAAGTATCACATACCGTAAAATAATAGGGAATACATTTTTTGAACTCAAAATCGTGAAAATTATTATTTTAGTCGTTTCACAAACATATACTCAACGTTTAAATATAAATTATTAAAAAGTAAGACATTAAACAACTTGGTTAAATTTTCAATCTTATTTTAAACGTGTATTTGCAATAAATGCAACTTCATATTTAACTTTGAATGGATTAGGTTTTCCACGTTTCCCTAGTTGCTGGTGTAGCTTCAAAGCGCGAGCAAGTCAGTCGTGGCTGCATCGGAAATAATAATACTTCCTACACAAATTTCAAACGTATGCAGCCCGAAACGACAGAATATAAAAATATATCATTATTTTAAATCCAACTATAAATATAATTCACAAAGTTTATTTTTATGCACGGGAAATGTAAATGAAAACCTTTTAATAAAAAAGGATAGAATGGAAGATTTTATATTTAAATTTTTAAATTCAAAACTAATATACAAATCGCTATTTAACTTAAGCGTCAAGGTAACAAAGGGTATGGAGCATTAATATATTGTCCATATTCATTACATCCTCCCATCTCTAAATATGATTCATCCCTTGAATATATTGTTCATGTCTTCAACCTTTTAGTCGTGATACATCACCCCTTTCATGTATATTTCGCGAAGGGGTTGTAGATTTAAATATATTTATGTACAAATTAATTGAACATCTGTAATGCATATTTTATTTTTATTTAATGCATAGATTAATTTAAAAAGTGTAGGTTACGAATTACTTAAACTAATAATTATTGACGTAGTTTTTAGTAATTCGTAAATAAAGACATCTTACATAAAATTAAAAATGTGGGTTTAAATAAAATATTGTGGAAAAATTTTGCAAGAACTCTCAGAAAAGTGCATAAAACTAATAACCATTATATTTAATGCAATGTTGCGTATAAACTACTTCCCTAGCACCTGGAAAGTGGCCCAAATTATGACTCTCCAACCCGGGAAAAAGCCTGAAGATGCTTCCTCCTACCAGCCTACAAGCCTAGCTATTCTGTCCAAAGTATTCGAGAAGCTATTTATTAAAAGACTCAAAAATATAACAGCTAAAGGAAAGATAATCCCAGAACATCAATTTGGATTCTGCAATAAGCACGGTACAATAGAACAAGTGCATAGGCTGGTCAACCAGATAAGCAAAGATTTAAATGCTAAAAGGTACTGTTCAGCCGCTTTTCTCGATATATCACAGGTCTTCGACAAGGTGTGGCACGCTGGATTGCAACTCAAACTAAAGAGGCTTCTTCCTCAGCCTCACTTCCAAGTAAAAAAAAAGTCCGATGCTCTCGATGCAAAATGAGCTCGTGTATCAACTGAAATATGTTTACACTTCCAAGTATTGAAATCTTATCTAACAGAACTTTATGGTTAAACAAGGTAGCGAATACACCGAATTGCTTCCAGTATATTCGGGCGTTCCTCAAGGCAGCGTACTTGGCCCAGTATTATACCTCTTGTACACAGCTGACCTTCCGACAACAAGAACCATCACTGTTGCAACATACGCTGAGGACACTGCAGTCTTAATATCCCACAATAATCCAACATCCGCTTCAAGAAACCTTCAAACTTAAATAAAATTCAACAGTTGCTAAAAACATGGCGCATTAAAGCTAATGAAAGTCCATACATGTGACTTTTACATTACGCAGAGAAACATATTATTATTTTTAATAGTATATTATTCAACATAAACATTTATAAAATAGAATAACTGATTCTTCACTCATCAGTACAAAATATTAATGAACAAGAACTAGATTTATTTGAAATTAACCTTTGATCTTTATGTATATTACAATAATTATGAAACTAGTACATAACAAAGCATATTGTAGTTTAAATAACTGCGTACAGAGGCGCAATAATGTTTACATTGCACCCCAAGAATATATACAGTTTCTGTTTTAACATACAAGTATAGTGTTTATTTTGCGTTAATTAAATATAATTTCACAGTTCATACACAAATGGAATTCAGTATATTTTACATAACCTCATCAAAATCATTACAAGATACTAGCCATTGTTTTAATTTTAAAGTTACCGTCTTATTAATTATTAAAATTAATTAACGGTCAATTTGCTTTGTAATCTAGACCAGTCAGTCATGTTAATTCGTAACACCAATTTTCTATTGTAATGGAATATTTAAGTAATATTTACTTTAATTTAATAAATATTAGAAATTAACTCATATATCACTGAAAACAAATTATATTGAAAATATTAAGCGAACTTATCAATTTTTTGTGTCTTCGTGTTTCCACATCTTCAAGAAACAATAATTGATTTTTTTGTGTTTCTAATTTTTTGTATTGATAAATATATTTATAAATTAAAAATTTAATTCCCAGTTATATTTAAATGACTTAGATCCGGGGTTCTGGAAAATGGCTTGAATGGAATAGAAGTTTTGAATTTAAAGATTAATTTCTAGAAAAATTTATACAATATGAACGAAATGTCAAAAAAAATTGTTCGCGTTAATCTTGTTGCATTTTTTTTTTTTTTTATTTTTTAGAAACATATTTTTTCATTTATTTCGATATTATCAACCATTGCATACAGAATAAATTAAATGTTTTTAAATAAAAATAAATACTTTATAAGAATACGTAGATTTGTTCGATATAAAATAATTTAAATTTAAACTAAAAACAATCTTCAAAAAGTATACCTTCTATAAATAAGTTATAATTTAAAAGATAAGAAAAACTAATGCTGTAGAGAAACAGGAATTTAGAGGCGCGCTTGGGGTTGAATAGGATACTGGAACCGTTTTGTATTATAAAAGGCTTCTTTGATCAAAATTATCTCCTTACATGAATGGCTTACATAAATACGTATTTATGTTAAATTTCGTTCGCGATATAGTAATTTTATCGGTGATAATGTTTCAGGGATTCCAATGTGTGTTTATATTTACGGCGGCGATAATCCCATTAAAAGAGAATTGTGTTGCAGATGACTCCAGTGACATCTAATTTTAACTGTATCGGTATAAAAGTTTAACAGACCAAATTTGTTATCTGCATTGCGAAAATGTTCTATTTAACGATTCAACGGTGGTACAAGTACGATTAAAAATAAATGTAGAATACAAAAGTAGGAATTGTAACACTGCATCCAAACGTTACTTTTATTAACTTTGCGATGTCGTTTTAAATTAAATATATGTTACTAATTCAAATATATCGTAAGACTCGAGTTATTTAATTCTAAACGATTTTTTTAATAGTTCGTGTGGAAATAACGAGTTTGGAGCAAATTTAATTCATTATTAAGTAACTTTCCTAACTCAATAATTCGAACTTTTAACATCAAGCTGAACTCAACAAAAGGTAAACTGAACCGTAAAAGGAAATCATTTTTAATTAATAAAAAAATGTTCAAATTCATTCGACTGTAATATATCACAGTTTGTTTGACTCGGGAAAAATAAATTCCAACAGAGTTTAAACTACAAATCACTATATTAAGGGCATGTTTCTTTATTCGACCGTATATGACCACTTAAGGGGAGGTAAAATTTACGTCACTGTCTAAGTAACGATTTTTGATGAAACAGACAAAGATAATAAATTTTACTTCCCCTTTCCTAAGTAGCCGTAGTTGAATAAAGAAAATCCATGTTAAAACAAATTTTCATATCGAGAACATTTCTTTAATTATTACAAATTATAATTGGAAAACTTTCTTTTATTTGAAAATATTCATTAACGTATTAAAATTATTAAATAATTTATCATAAATATTTTAAAAAAGCTTGGTAACTAAAGGACTATGGAGGGTTTGAAAGCTCGTGAAGAAATTTCTTCTGACAGTTTTTCAGTAACTCAAAAAATGGAAAAATTATTGTGTTGTTTATCAAAATAGCCTCACAAAATGGAAAAAAATCAAAATCTGTTGTTGCTTAGGAAAATTAATAAATAGATTATTGTAGTGTATTATAAAAATACAGTTTTTTATAAAACTTGGGTGCTGGAGCTTAGAAAATTCAACAATTTAGGGTTTTTACAAATTTTGGATGCCTTAAAAAACTAAAAATAACTTTTGAATTTACAACAATTTAATATATTAAATAAACTAGTCATGGTTGTTTTGGGAATTTTAAAAAAGAAAGGTCAGTAAGTTTCGAGTGACTTATCAAAGCAATTACAAACTAATCAAAGCTATACCATTACAAAGAAAAGCTCAGAAGCATATACTTCTATAGCTTTCAAATAGCTTCAATACTAATAATTCTGAACAACTTTTGAGAGTTGCTTATAAAGGCTATTAAATTGCTTGGGAACTTAGCAGTTTTCCAAATCTCTTCTCTTGAACAACTTCGTGTATTTCAACGGCTTTTGATTTGTTTATTTAAACTATTAAATAATTAATCATATGTATATGCTTTTTAAAAAGCTCTTGAAGAGATAAATGTGTTTCGCAGTTTTAAATTAACTCGGTCAAATTCAAAAATGTCAATATATTTTGAGTTGCTTATCTTCTTCTTTTTCTCGAAATCCTTATGCACATCGGGCGTCGGATGAGTTGCCTATTAAATAGCTAATCATAGCTACTTGATTCTAAAAAAGCTTGCCATATTAAAATTGTTCAGTAATTAAAGGGGTTTTAAAATCTTTAAGAGCTTTGTGTTTTGACAAACGCTTATGAACTTAAAAAGCTTCAGTATTTTCGTTGACTTTAAGTTCTCTTGAAGAGCTTTGCAATTTTTCAGTTTTTAAAAAGCTTTACAAATTGAAGCATACGATAGATTTTGTTAAAATATTATAGCCATTTGATTCTAAGAAAGCAATTTAGTTGGCTTTAAAATCTATTGAAGAATTACAGTTAACAAACTTTAAAAAGTGACAAATTTCAAATTTGTGAGTTCTATATAAAAAATATTACATACTTATACATATTTTGATTAAAAAAAAACTTTGGAGCTTAAAAAGTTTTCATTAACTTTTTGAAATTTTCGAAAAACTTTGTTGTTTCATGCTTTCGAATAGCCTTAAAAATTAGAATAATGTCACCTAGCAAAGGAGTTCGTCCTTAAGAGCCTTTCCTAGCTTTTTATCCACATATATTTAATTAACTTGGTTTTTTCACATTTCGAGTAGTTTTAAAAATAAAACGTTTCAAGTGCTTTTCAATTAGTTATTAAAGCTGTTTAATAGATATATGCTATGTGATTTTTAAAAAAATCTGTTGAGGTTAAAAGGCTTTTAATAGTCTTAGGGCCGATTGCACCAACTTCATTTAATTTTAAACTGAGTTTAATATCCATACAAATTATTGACACTATTATTTAATTAATTAATTTTAATTTAAAACTCACTCAGTCATAATTAGTTTGAGATCAAAATAAAGTGCCCCAAATTTTCCTCATCCTCATCAACATTTTTCTCTTCTTCCACCTTTCTTTCCTCGTCTATCCAACCCAACCTTTGTGTTATTTTATTATTTCTTTCTATTTTGTTAAAACTACAAACTACCTTTAGGAAACTACCTTAAATCCCATCACAATTCCAACATACCTTAGTGGATCTTTCTCATTTTCGTATTTGGTTACTTTCAGTCTTCAACTACCTATATTATCTTTTCTAGTCTGACGCAGAATAAGCTATTCTGACTCTACTATGCCTAAAGTCAGCTTTAGTCAACTTTGTAACCCTTTTTCTATCTGCATTCCTTCAACCTGTTCTTACTTTTGTTCTTTCCGTTCAGAATCCACATTCCTTCTTCCACCACCTCCTATTTTGTACACACTTTATACACTTTTTCTTTCCTTAGCTTCGTGTTTGTCAATAAATCAAATTAATTTACCTCTTGTCCTTCTTCGGTCTCTCGAGTCGAGAAAGTTCCAAATCTCAATTATTTATTTTAAATTTCCTTGTAGTTATCTTTTTTCACTAAACCTTCGTAAACCCTCTTTCAATTCTTTCATTCAAAAACCTCAGTCGTCTTTATCAAATGGCACCTTTAAATCCACATAAACTAGGAATATGTTTCCATATTTCTTTTTCTATTTTCCGACCTATTTTTATATATTTTCCCACTTCATTCGTCAGTTTTATTACTATCTTCTTTACACAAATCTTATGTTTTGGAAATTGCACCAAAATTTGTTGTAAAAAACATTGGTTTTTTTATATTTCTGTAAATATTGCCGTTTAAAATTGCCGTCTGTACGAAAAAGTAGTTTATATACGAATAATTTTTACTGTTTGAAGTTGCATTAACTTCGTGCTTGTGTGCGCGAAATATAGGGGTCTTACATAACCATACTTCGTCCGAACCGGTACGAATAAAATTTAAATTGAAAATCCGTTTTTTGAGAACTTTTTCATTAAAATTATTTGGAACTCATTGCATAATTTCACTTAGTGAAATATCAAAAACTTAAAAAAAATGCGTATATTAATTTATGGTAGTTTATATTTGACTATTTAAATTATTAGTAACACAACATATCATTGAATTTGCTAATAGATCTAACGATGATAGTTGATTACGGTTGTCATGACAAAGATGTGTAAACCACATTAAGGGAGAAATATAACACGTCTATCTATCATGCTGAAATGTAACCAACGTAAACCTAGATATACTTCACTTACATAGTAATATATCATAATTTAAATTTGCCTGTGCTTTACAACAAAAAATATCAATTTTCGCATGTTGTTCTTGGTTATTTGAAATATTGACCCTACTTTTTATGAATTTTCCTCTAATCTTAGAGCTTTCCATAACACAAATATTAATTTGTTTCAAATTTTGAGTTTGTTTTTTATCTTCCGTAACTTTCAAAATGGAAATTATTAAAAACGCAATCAATTTGTATTAATTTACAAAGACTAAATTAGCCAATGATTTATTGTTTCCAATCAGATTTATGTTCCAAGCTGAAGATTAAGAAATGATTTATTTACTAAATTTAGCGCTTCGTTCAACGTGACGTAATTTATATAACTTTAATTGACGTTTGGATATTTGTTATGCATTCATACAAAATCCTTAATGCATATTTGATGATATAAAAATCAAAATAAATAAGTTATCTACAATTAATATTATTATTAAAACAATCTCAAACATTTGCTTTTAACAATCGATAAAATGTAATTATTTGCGTGTCGAACATTTTTGAAATTTACGATTTTAAGTAATATGTAAATTGTTTTTGAGTTTTAAGAATTAATTTGAATAAATTTCACTTTTCGATTTGTTTTCAACTTTGAACTTCGTTATATGTTATTGTCTTTCTGTCTATTTGGACAGAAAAAGAATTTAAAAACTCGCAGTAGAAAGAAAATGAAGCAAAAAGTTAATGACAACGGTATGTATTTAATTTTCTAAAGCGTATCAATCAAAGCATGAATTTTAGAAATCGAGCACACCGTGGGGGTATCGTTATATCTATCTAAGTAAATCGAGCATATATCCGAACCAAGATATTGGGGAAGTAACCCAACGTAAAAAAGAACTAATTTCCGTTTGGGCCGGGAGGGGTTAAGACTAAAATTGGTAAGAAAAGTTGAGGGAAATACGTTCGACGATGTCTACAAACTGCGGTCACTGGAGATCTTGAAATAGATTAAAATGCTCCACAACTTTCGTTAAACCTAAAGTAATAGATTACATGATAATAATTTATTTAGTGTTTACAAAACGTTTAATTATTATTTATTTGTTTACCTCATTGATTTATCGTCTTCTACATTTTATCTAAAATACATTAAATTGATTGATATATCTATCTACAGAGTGTTTAAATTTATAACCAAGCCGTGTATTCGTTTGTTGCACATTTTTTTATTTTTAAGGACGTTAAACGGCTAATAAATATTGTTCGTTAACATCTTAATATTATTCTAATTTGGTTGCACATCTTTCATCCTTATATATTGAAACTATTAAATTAAATCCCTCTTGTACAAAAAAAAAACAAATGCATGGTACATTGTCATAGAATATGAATTTAATTTATTGTGCAATGTGAAATAAATGCATTTATTTTTGTAACGCTGCAAAATAATAATAAAAAATATTTCAAAAATATTTTGCAGTTGTTTTTTTTTTTATTTGTTTGTAATTGAACGCTCGACTAAATACTAAAAAGAATCGCCTGTTTATTTGCGAAAAAAAAAACTAGATGGCGAAAATAATTATTGGATTGTTTTATAGTCGATAGTAATTTATTTTTTATTACGTGTAAATGGGCATTTAATTCCACATTTGCGCCGGAATATTGGTCCCAATGGTTACTTGGGCTACTTCTGCATGAGCTCGCTATTGAGATGTGTATCGATATTGGCATTCATTACTTCACATTTGTACTCTAGTCGTGAGGGTCATCACATTTAGGATGCGTCTCCAAAGAGACTTCTAACAATCGTTTAGATTTACGATCAGTCTACAACGTTCTGTATTCAGTTTGATTCTGCTTTTATTTACCGAATCTTTACTATATTGTCGTCATTGCTTACATAATTCTAACATCAATTTTATCAATCAGAATGAGTTTTAAATAAAAATTTACAGTAATAATCATATTAATAGAACATTAAAAAAATGTAAATAAACTCCTAGACAAATTAACGCATCAAACTTATTATTATTTTTATTTTTGTTAAGTTTTAATTAATTATAATTAAATAATAACTAATATTTGACAAATTAGAATGGTATTTACGAAAAAAAAACATGAATAAATAACAGAAAGAAACAATGTCAAATGCATTGAAAATGGTGTCAATTAAAAGCTTTAAAAAAACTGAACGTGAAATTAAATTGTAGGAATTTGAATTCAGTATCGTGTAAATCCTCCTCTAGCCGTTATCACTGCTTCCATTCGTCTGGGCTATTGATCAAGTTGTGAATGGTTTCCTGGAGAATATTCTCCCATTCGACAAGACTTGCTCGAGTTCCCTAAGATTCATAGGAGCAGGCGTGTGGCGTCTAACTGATCGTTTTAGTGCATCCCATTTACGGGGTTCATATCTGGGCTTCTTGGTGTCCAGTCCATAGTTAGAAAATTCACGAATCTATGGTAGTCCTGTACCTCTTTAGCAACATGGGGCCGCGCGTTATCGTGCATAAAAATGAAATTGTCCCAGACAAATGGGGCAAATGACATCACATGATCTTCTACGATGTTTTCTATGTAAAAATGAGCATTCATGGATCTCCCCCATATAGGAACCAAATCCGTGCGAGCATCATAACAAATTCCTCCCCAGAACATTAGTGAAAAAAAAATGGGATCCTCGGAGAGACATTGCAGGCAGCAAACTTCTCTCCTGGCCTCCGCCAGACTCGTTGACGTCAATCGGGTGAATTAAGATTTACTCTTGTTTCGTCGGAAAAAAAACTCGCTTCCAGTCCAATTTACGTGTTCCCTTGCAAAACGCAGTCTACTAACTCGATGCTCCCTGGTAAGCAGTGGTGCAAGAGTTGGTCTTCTACTGTCCTATTCTCATTCATTAATCCTTCTCCTGACCGTTCGTGTAGAAATTTCTACATTTCGGGCTGCTTAGCTTTGCTTACCTCTAAACTGGTAAAACGTCTGTTTCGTAAGACTTGCATAAAATATGGCTCATCTCTTGCATCTGTAAACTTCTTACGGCCTTGTCCTGGGGTCCTACAGTATCTTCTGTGCTCATTGAAACGTTCTGTTCTACTAATTTGATTGTCTAACTCCTAACAAATTAGCCACATATCGCTGGCTACGTCCCTCGTTAACTAGAACTACAGCTTTCACGGCTTCATCTTCTCTTAAGTTGCGCGGACGATTAATTTCTTCTACTCTAAGTGCACTGGGCAAAGTATTATTCACTTATTGATATTAAGTTAAAAAAAAAAAAACACTAATGAAAGTGAATTTATACCTTCTACAAATCACTTGAAACAAAGTTAAATGTCTTATTAACAAGCAATTCCAAAATGTTACTTTACATCTGTCAAACAATTGCAGTTTTTTATCAGCACTGACAGAGGTTATCCATGGCAAACCTATATAAAATGTTTAATGATTTAAAACCTCGAAAAATTACAAGTAATAATGAGAAGTTTTACTGAAATTTTGTCCAGGAATTTATTTAACCATTGAACTTTTAATGTGACAAAGAGTATTACAAAAATGTATAAAAATAGTTCTAATAATTCGATTTTTGAAAAGTTCAAAACAAATTTATTGCTCATGTTCATTCTGTGGCGTTAGTAACATTTTGTGATTAAATTATTTTTTTACACGAATATTTTCGCGCGTTCTACTAATTTGATTTTGAAAAAGTGTGGAAATTTTATCGCTCTGATATGTTCATTCTGATGCGTTGAGCATACCTTTTTTTTACATGAAAATATTAACAGATAATTCAAAAATGTATCAAAATTATTCTAACATTCGATTTTTCAAACATTCAAAATTTTTTTTTGTTTTGCTCCAGTTCAGTCTGTTGTGTTACATTTTATGAAGAAAATTATTTTTTTATACAAATATTTTAGAAAACAATTTAGAAGTATGCCAAAATCGTCGCCAAATAATTTAATTTTTCAAAAAAATTAATTTGTTTCTCTAATATGTTTTTTCTGTTGCATTGACTCTAAAAAGAAACTTACGACCAAAGTCCTATAGGACATTGTAGGTTCCCCAAGGAAGCGTATTAGGTCCATTATTGTTCTTCCTTTACATAAATGGCCTTTATTTGATATCAAGATCAAAATTTTTACGTACGCTGACGATACCAGCTTAATACATGAAGGCACAAACTTCATGGATATCATTAAAGATGGAGAAGGGTGACTAAATACATTTCTTAATTGGCTAACTCAAAATCACTTAATTCGTAATAAGGATAAAACAAAGTTTTTCAGTATATTATAACTCTATAATATTTTCTGTACGGCTTGTTTTGAACTTTTATTATTATTATTACCAAATTGTAGCTTCCACGACATATTTTTCGTGGAAATTCTCACGAGATACAATAATTTCAATTTAACTGATTTATCCATCTTCTTTCATTTTACAGCAACTTTACACATCTTTAAACTCATTTGGGTTTCTATTTAAATTATCTACAAACTTGCATCATTTTAAATCTAACTCTCTCCCATCTTGGACATTCCCACTCGTAGATCAGGACTTTCCAATAAATATTTCGTTAATTAGAACCAAGGTCTTAAGCCGATATTCTGATAGCGTGACAAAAGAATACAAAGATGGATATAAAATATAAACATGGGAAAAATAGAAAATATAAATTCTACATTACAGAATGAGACTATAAGAAAGCTCGTCTTGTATGGTGTACTTTGGAAATGAACAAATCATGTAATTTCAAATAAAAACAGATTATTAAATCCAAATACTTTCTGCTCTCCACGAAGAGATTGATAATGATTATAATTGTTTTTAAACGTCTTAATATATTGAACAGATTCTATTTGCTTTCTTATTTTCAATCTTTTTATATGTTTATAATTGTAGATATAAAAATATTGAAAATAAGAAAGCAGAATCTGTTCAATATAATAAGATGTTTAAAAACATGGGAATCGTAGTCAAACTAAGAAAATTGTTTATGTTCACAGTGTGTTTTATCATTATTTCATACGATTTTATGATGCGATAATGTAATTTTATTAAAATAAATCATTAAGTTGTTATTAGAATTTAGTTCTTCGCAATTTCCGTAAATTTCTCTAGAGTGGAATTAGGAGGTACAGAAAATTGAAGATTCAAGTGGATACTTGTTACAAATTTGATACCTAAAGGTAGTAACGCTTTATATCTAGTTCGATACTACTTGTAAAATGATACAGTTCCACTCAAAGCAACGTTTTAAATAATAAAAGCTCGATTTATCATCTTAAGTCATGTATTAAAGTGTCTTGTAACGGACGACAAATATTGTATAGTCAGTTATTTGCATTTCGAATGGCATGTTTGTTAGCCATTTCATTAGTTTATGAATGCTTTGAATAAGGTTACTTTTTTTCAGAGGATAAACGTTTCTGTTGCACGCTATTGTGTCCATATTGGCCGAGTAAAATTCAATGCTAGAGCTTAAATTCATGACTTAAAACAAATTACGACAAATTAAAATATTAACATTTTATAATTACGTTGAAATTTAATATAAATTATTAATTTATATAATAAACGAAAGTGTGTAAAAAGATTTAAAATAATCCCGAAATAAATTAAATTGTGAATTTGAAAAATGAAACCTAAATGCGCAAAAACAGCAGTTCTATGTTTATGATTATTTTAAATTTTAAATTCAGTAGCATAGCTTGTGATTATTCTTCTGAATGATGGCTTTGTATATTGTTTTAAACTTGATTTAAAAATGTTGCCTAGTTTATGTAAATTTGCGTTTTAAACAGGAAATGATTATAGAAAATGAAGACAGTGCTTTAAAAGTTCGTAAATAAATGATTTATTTATGAACATTTATGAATAGATCTATAAATATGTTTATTTTGCGATTTTCGACAGTAGTTTTATAGTTCGAATATATAGTTGTAAATATTTATATTTGAAAGTCCAATAATATGAATCTATGTAGTTTCATTTTTGCTATGACTTTAGAGAAGTTACACCAATTTACGAGTTTGAATTTATACCCCATCAATGATCAAAGTTGGTTGAAACAGAACGGAATTCTGTAGAAACAATGGGAAATATATTGCATAATTGATCGATAGCGCAGTATGTCTCATTGTTATTCACCAAGAAGCGAACATGATACTCACCGCTTATATCCGCTACACCCCGTTCTATAAACATCCCGGTAGGCGGTAATCCATATTGACACACGACATTAGAGTCGACAGTTAAGAATACATTGCAGACTAAGCTAGCTTTAATATAATTTAGGACGGTGCAGTAGTAATAAAAGGGAATATTTCGGCTTTAACGTAAGGTCTATAGAAATGGAAATTTAGCTAAAATTTAGTCAATGAAATCGCAAATGAGATTGCTTTAACTTTGTTTTTATAGCTCAAACCGACACAAAAACCAAATTTATGCGTATGACAAATGGAAGCGGATAATTTTCGATTATAACCAAGCCATTCCATTAACGAATATTACATAATCATAAAAGTACTACCATTAAATTACATTAGATTTATCAAACAAATTTTGTTTACTTAAATATTTCATATTACGTTTTCCAAAAATCTGGTCTGTTCTTTACACATCTTTCTGGCCATTTCCAGATTTTTTCTGTTTTCCATCATTACATTCATAACATTATCTGTTATCTTTGGCTGTTAGATTTAATATTAAAGAATATTATGAATCAAGTCTCGAAGATCATAAATTTAACCATTCCATGGACACCTTAGAACAGATATTTTCTTTCTATATGTAAATCTAAAACCATTGCAAAAAGTAATTTTTTCAAATTTTTATCCAAATCGATAGGAATTGGAATTTTATTTAGTTTAAAATTGCCACATTTATGATTCAAGGAAAACAAATTAAAGTCTATAATGAATTAAAATTATACACTAATAATGAATTAACATATATGTTTTTCACCTGATTTTCTTTTCGATGATTTCTCCAATATTAATTATAACGTCAAAATTAATAAGCCATTAGCAAATATCCACAATTTCGTTCTCCCTATCCCTTCATTTTGCACTTTCATAATTGTATCATGTAAGACGACACGATGCATCCTGAACAATAAGTTGGGTAGACGTTCTTGTAACAATAATTAAGTTTCACCTGTCATTTTCTTACTAAGTCTCACCACGAAATGTTTATAATACATTCCCATTTATCTAAGGTAAGACACAAACTTTTGCGAAATATTAAGTAAAAGATACAAATATATCAAAAGAAACATTTTTTTAAAATTTCTGATGTATTTAATTAAACATTTATCTTAAAGTATATCGTCGGTATATGTAGTTATTTAACAGATATTCATATATGTTATTTCTTTGAAAAAGTTTCTTTGTAGCTTATGCATGCTAAATTGCTCTAAATTACATTTTTATGTGACATAATTCTTTCATGTTCACTAGGTATCATATATAGAAAAGTTTAAATTACATAGGTGAAATTTCTTAGGAAGTTCATATTTCTTGGAAACTTTTATCAAGTATGATTCTATTCGAATTTAGTATATTATATTTAGTATAAAGCTGTATATAAAGTATAAAGACGCTTGTGATCTTCTTGAAAATGAACGGTCAGGTAGACGAGCATCGCACCGATTGATGCGTACCACACGTTGTGACAGGAACACTTCCTTTCTCAACTGTAACTTTGTCAAGGTATTTATGCACCGCCTTGGCTCTTGCCCCGAGATCGGAATGTGAAGACCTCTACAAAGAGGAACGCAAAGCGGCCTCGTGAAACTTGTGCCGTTTGAGAGATTCAATTTCATGGAAAATTCAAACGTGCTATTCAGTTTCTTACGACAGTTACAAACATGAACCTGATCTCTTTAGCAAATTTCATAATAAAATAAACAATTTTGTACATTAATAACCATTTTTCATCAGTTTATTAATTATATGATATAATTAACAAACTAATAAAATTATTCAAGCCATCCACAGACAAGGATTCAAAAAATTACACCCATTATTTTATATTTGCAACCATCAACAATAATCGTAAAATTTGTATTTGAATCTTCGAACATTTCTTCAGAAATTTGTTTTAAGTACAAACCTATATAGTTACATTAAAACACATTTCATATTTTAAAAATCGCTATAATAATAGTTATAATATATTGGATTAATTGGACGAGTAGGTATAACTTATAACATAACATTTAGTTATGTTTACAGTTAATTTATTATTAAAACAAGTCGTAGAAAAATACAATCATTAATAGAGTTAATTTCAGCACACAGTTTTAAATCATCAGCCAATATCAGTTTATTACATTTAAGTTGGTAAGGAAGATAATAAATATAAGAATTGATACTAAAGCGGGTGAAAGACAAACTGGACAGGGCACATCAAAACGACGCGACGGAGGCGGAAGATACGGATCTACGTAAATCTAAATTAACATACGCGTGTAAATAATGAGTTATAGTTATTTATGCCAATAAATTGTTTTTTTTTTTTAATAAGAAATAGAAATGGACCTAAATTGCTACCTTGAGGTACTCCAGATATCGGAGTGAAGAAATCAGATTTATGACCCAAATACGATATGTAGTGTTTTCTATCAAGCAAATAGGACTAAATGACAACGAACGTGGGGAAAATCCATAGGAATTAAACTCATGTAGAAGTAATGTATGTACTTTATCAAAAACTATAGAGAAATCTTTATATACTACATCATCTTGTATGTTCTTATCATGTTTTTGAGAGAAGTGTTCTGGTTTGTGGAAATATATTAGACACATGTAGCAAAATTATTATTATAGCAATAGGTCTATAATTTGTAAGAACATAATTTGTAAAAACATAATCATTCAGCAAGGACGCGAGACAAATATCTAGCCATGAAACTAGGCATAAAATCCCATTATCTGGTTATCCTTCAATTTTTTAGAATTAAAATTTACTTCTTTATTAAATTTTGAAATACTAACAAAAGAATCACGAACAGAATCAGAAAAAAATGTAATTATTTTCAAAAGATGACGAAACATATACAAATTTTAAAATATTCTAAATTCCATATACAATAAGGCATATCATATCATATCATTTTATTTAACTCACACTGTATATTTTTTAAATGAATACAAAAATGTAAATGTAATAGCACCGTACAGTAGTAATTTTCAGAGTTAATGAAAACACATGAGGTCCTTACTTTGCCTGTAAATACGGTCAACTTGTCTCTAAGGACACCTTTGCTCGTAAACTCGATATGCGTTTTATGGGCACACATTTCCTTTTGCCCATAGGTGTACTTCAAGCCTAGTGAGAATTTCAGACGGTTTTGTGGTAATAAGTAATAACAAATTTAGTTCGTTAAACAACAAAATGAAGAAAATTTATAATAATAAAAGTATCTAAATGGGATGTTGTTTTACTTTTTTTATTGATTTATTTTAATTATTTATAAACAAATAATTAAAGTTCCGGTTACTTGAATATTTTAAATTATTCTCTTAGGTTTATTATAAAAATTTTAAAATGTGGTGAGCTACATGCTTATAAGCGTAACTAATTTCCGTCGACGTGTTAACGTGTTTTTCCGATAGAGAAAATCATTCAAATTCTCACGTGTCAGATTATCAACATTCATTAAATTCCTGACATAGATTCTCGCATAATATTACGCGATATTAGCTTTATAAAGTTAAAAATTTATAAACAAATATTCTTATCGTTATTTTACATTAATAAATTTCGTGATTATTACCGCTATTTCTTAGTTGACAACTTATTTTCAACGTAAGCCTAAGAAGCTTACTGTCTTGCTACAAAAGCGTTAAATAGACGAAGGAGGAATTTTCACATGCGACAGCTGGAAATGTTCCTCAAGAGACACTAAATACGCACTTGAATCATGCACATAATAACCACATCCAACTGTGGTCGACACCTTTGGTCTCAACGTTAGAGGGCGCACCTTTACATTACCGCATATGTATGTGTACCGCACCCCCAACTTCCGATGTTTGTTTTATTATCGTTTATGAAAAGATAACATCGCTACTGTCTGTTAAAATTAACCGTAAGAGAAACACGTTTATTGAATTAAGGATTACGATATAGATATATATTTTTTTCACAAATAATCTTATTTCACAAAAAAAATAATAATATTAAATAAATAATAATAAAAATCTTGTAAAAGAAGACATAGTCGTGTTTTATTCCATTATTTAACATGAGTTTAACGGTAATATATGAGGTTTTGGAATGGAATATGGGCAGAAAAGGAAGCGTAGGAGGCCAGGAAATACATGGCTAAAAGAAATGGAGCAAAATTTAAACAGGACCGGAATTAGCAACTGGAAAGTAAGGGTGAATTATAAAATGCTATTGAGAGAAAGAAGTGTGTGAAGCTATATAAAGGGGAAACAGATCTAGAGAATCTTAAGGTGGCTTAACTCCTAGAGGGATATAGTGCCATAATAACATGATTTATTGATACTTATGATTTATTTCATTTTTTATTTCATTTATATTTACATTTTCGATTCTTTTACTTTCATAGTTACATAATAACTGTAACTTATGTATTAAAAATATTGATGTGTGTTGATTAATTTTACCGTATTTTAATCTAAACATAAGGAAAACAGATTAAATAAAGAAAATTACATTGCAATTATTGGAAGAATAAACGGTTCTTAACACAATCTAAACATGGACCATGAAAAGCAAAATAAACTTTAATTTATTGTTTCCATACTATTTGATAGCTAAATTATTAAAACATGTTAGTACTTGTTCACAAACAGTAAAGCTTTAGGATAAGAATAAACCATAGGAGTAGGTTTTATAAAAAGCGGTAGTAATCATCGAAAATCAGCGAATATAAGAATACAGGGAAGAAGAACTATGGATATCGACAGAAAGGGAATGACCATTGAATTGATTATACGAGAAAAGATACAGTTTTGCAAATTTGACGAGAAAAATATTTGGGGACTCGACAAATACGTAATCACACGATATCTGAAAAAGCTTTCTACTATGGATAACGGCCGTGAAAGCCTAGATTAATCCTATTTGATTGTGAATAAACTCCTCCACAAGAAACAAAGAAAGTTTAACAAAATATATAAGAATTGAGAAGCATATTTAAATTCGTTATGAATTTGTTGAAAATTACTTGTATAAATGTATAAATTATTTTCGAATCGGGTCAGTTTTTCTTTATAATTTTCTATTCTAACCAAATCGTCATTTATTTTAAAAATAAATACAATTATATTTATTTTATACGCAATATTTTAGCAGATGTATTAGTCGTACATTCATATCAGATTTAAACATAATAACACACATTCAGTGAAACAGAAATGTTGTTGGATGAAAGCTAACCCTAGATAAAATTCTTGACTCAAATCCGTCTCATTTCTCTTTCCTAGATATTCGGAGATGCCTCCCAATACAAAGACATATTTGAATACACGATCAAAGCTTGAGAAGTTCAGAGCATCAAGCATCGACTGCAAATGCTTTGTTTCTTTTGATTATCGCATTCTTGGGAATTCCTTATGCTGAAAAGCTGGAATATGACACCGTACCGCTACTTTGAATAAAATTGAGAACGAACGTTATATGTAATACTTTTATTCTGTATTATTTTAAAAATTCACCATTCTCCCTTTGCAATTTCAATGGAAAAAATTACATACTAGTACATTTATTTCCTATACAGGGCCGTCCTAAGATATTTGGCGCCTGTTGGCTACTAACAATAATGCACTCCTCTTCATAAAAAAATATGTGGGAGGGGAAGGGGGCTAGTGAAGTTTTACAACTGTTTCAGAACTAGAAAAAGGTTGTTATATGGGTTGGCTTCGCTCCGTAAATTAAAATTACTGAAATTCAAAAGTTAGTTTTAAAATTTATAGTTGGATTGTATGGATTATGGTTGAGTTGGCATGGGTTAGGTTCGCTCCGCAATTTATATTATCAAATTATTAAAATTCAAAAAGTCAGTTTTTCAGTTTTTAAAAAAATTATAATTTATGGTTCGGTTCGCTCCACAATTGAAATTTAAAAAAGGTAAAAAAGAGTGTACAAATGGAGTAAAAAGGAGTAAAGAAGAAAATACAAAATTCAAATAACCCATATGAACAATTGCCGCCCAAAAAGGCTGGCGCCCCTGGGCTATAGTCCATTTAGCCCTGGTTAGGGTGGCCCTAGGCTAATGGATTTTCAAAGGAAACCCAATTTGAAAAATTCACATAATAATAATAATGGTTTTTAATTTTGTTTAACGTTTTCTCTATTCCCAATACATTTAAGCAAAATTGAGAGATAGGGGTAGATTTGATTCAGGAAATAAATGAACTCCATTACACCTTAAAAACATAGAAAAATGACAAGAAGTAAAGGAAATAATATATAATAATAATAAAAAAGCAATTAAATCGATTTTTAGATATCGAGTGGCGCTGCCACCATTTTAGTTTTACTAAGTTTTAGTTAACCAGGCATGTATCCAGGCATCGGATAGTTAGGTATATAGCTGAGAATGTTAGTAAATATGTAAATAAGGTATGGTGAAAATAATTGAAAATCGTATACACGAAAACTTGAAAATAAAAATTTTATGACGCGCGATGCCACTATTTCAGTTATTTTTGTTTTTTTGTGAGTCTGGTAACAGGGCCAGGAAATATATGAACTCCATTACACCTTGAAAACATAGGAAAATGAAAACAAGTAAAGGAAATAAAATGTGTGATCTGTAAAAGCAATAAATCGATTTTTAGATATCGAGTGGCGCTGCCACCATTTTAGTCTTAGCAAGATTTAGTTACCCAAGCATCGGATAGTTAGTTATACAGTTGAGAATGTTATTAAATATGTAAATAAGGTATGATGAAAACAATTGAAAATCATACACGAAAACTTGAAAATACAAATTTTAAAACGCGCGCTGCCACCATTTCAGTTATTGTTATTCTTTGTGAGTCTGGTAATGGAGATTTTGCGACGGGGTTAGGAAATATATGAACTCCATTACACCTTGAAAACATAGAAAAATGATAAGAAGTAAAGGAAATAAAATGTAAGATGTGTAAGAGCAATTAAATCGATTTTTAGTTATCGAGTGGCTGCCACCATTTTAGTTTTATCAAGTTTTAGTTATCCAGGCAACGGATAGTTAGTTATACAGCTGAGAATGTTAGTAAATATATGAATAAGGTATGGTGAAAATAATTGAAAATCATATACACGAAAACTTGAA
Organism: Lethrus apterus; assembly: GCA_018397195.1. Lineage (NCBI taxonomy): Eukaryota > Metazoa > Arthropoda > Insecta > Coleoptera > Geotrupidae > Lethrus > Lethrus apterus. The sequence goes on along the minus strand of JAFFZR010027527.1, from coordinate 7,786 downwards.
AATAAAAATTTTAAAACGCGCGCTGCCACCATTTCAGTTATTTTTGTTTTTGTAAATTGAAATTCAAAAAGTCAATTTTTTCAGTTTTTATAATTTATGGTTGGGTTGGCTCCGCAATTGAAATTCAAAATGTAAAAAAGAATGTACAAAAGATGTGTAAAAACGAGTACAAAAGAAAATAAAAAATTCAAATAACCTATAAAACAATTACCACCCCAAAATGCTCGCGCCCCTGGGCTATAGCCCATTTAGCCCTGTGGTTATAATGTGTTCGTATCAAATTTGAATAAAAGAAGAGAAATTATTAGTACAAGTATAATAAAAATATTATCATATCATTACAATTCATAAAATAGCTTCATTTTGATAATAAGTAAGTAAGTAAGTATTTTCAAGTATTATTCAATATATTTTTTAAATGTAACTTGTCAACATAAGTAAACTTGAAAGGTAATGTGTGTATGGAAATTTCAGAGTTTTAGCAGCAATCTGACGCACCTGTTGCAAAGTCTAACCACACCAGCTGACAAATAAATCAGTTTCTTCTTTCATTACATTGCAGTACTCCTTGTCGCGGTGACGACCATGTGTTCTGTACATTTTATTACATTCGTGCTGCCACAATATCAAATTGTCTCCACACACTTTATGACGGCGTTTCTCAAACAATTCTATTTTAACTTGTTTTTCTTCAATTTTTCAGTTCTACTGTCACGTTTTCCTTTAATTCTGGTCTTTACGTTCTAAAGTTATTAAATTTGTTCTCCGGTTTACAATTTTCTTTTTTTCTGGCATCGTTTATTAAATTAATGGTGCCGTGATTCTTAATAGTTTAAGAACAAAATTATATATTAAGGAAATACTTTACAATTAATTTATTTTGTCAAAATTAATATTTCGTTCAAAACAAGATTCTCCTTTTAGCTGCAACATATACGTTATATCAACTTATTAAATAATAATAAAAAAATTATTCAAATTCAAATTTGTTTTAGACAAAAATATGAAAATTAAAACCATTACTGGCGCTTACGGTTCACACCTATATTAAATATAAACTTTGTAAAACGTCGACATAATAAATACACTTCAACACGCTGTAAGCGTTAAATTCGAATTGGTTTTGTTTTAAGTGATTAAACTAAATTGAATTGCAACTTTGACCGCTAAAACTGTACAATATCCATCCATATGTATGTGGAAACCTTTATTCAACTGTTATACAATTGTTCTGCTAATGGTTTATATATTACTGAATTCACAGGTAAAATAATTCATTTTAAATTTGTTTTAATAATAAAAGGTATGTTGAATGTTTTTAACGCATTAGTGCGTATTAAAATGTACGCACTAATATTATCAAATATTATTAAAAATAAATATCTGTTTATATTTATATAATTAAATTATTATTTTACTTTTACTTTTGCGTTGTGTTACAAATAAATATGTAATAAATTTTTTAAAAAATCGCTCTAATCTAATCACAATATAAGCATGTGTTGAATTTGACGCTAATCATATTAAATAAAAATTTTACATTAATTATGTTTATAAAAGTTAAATAATGTATGCATGAATAAACCATATTTCCCTGTAGATATAATTACATAAATTTTAACGAAACAATTTAATATATACGGTATACGATATTTTGAATTTGCATTTATATTTATTCTTCATAATTATATATGAAATTAATAATCCGCGGTCTTAACAAAACAGAGTTTAATAATGGAAAATAAATTGTGTTTTACTTACCAGATAAATTAGTTTTACGGGAAAACTCCCCCAGGAGCCATTGATGAGTATCGACATACTCTTTGGAGAAATCTTTAAGTTATTTATAATTTACTACACCTTTATTTTAGTTTTTAGAAAACAGATTTATGTAAATTTAAGTTTAAGTTTTGCTACAATTTGAATATTCGTTGCTCATTACAGATATAAGTTTTTATTCAAAGAAAATGCAATTTCCAAAATAATTCATCAATATTAACGAAAAGCTATTCCATTATACATATGTAAGGATAAATCTCGATAAAGCATTAAGAATCGATTAAACATTTTTGGGTTTGTGATACATCGTTCACAGGTCTTGCAAGGAAAACTTAAGTTGTTTTATGGTCTGAATCATTTATCAACGATCATTACACAATTTTTACACGAATTTTATTCAAATAACATTGATCGTAAAATGTCAAATGCAATTATTAGATATTAATTTAAAAAAATAACGCAAAAAAATATTGTTTATGTGTACGTGTATGTCATAAAAATATTTTATTGTATGTTTGTGAATCAAATAAATCAAAAGCTTAATCTACTTGAACGTGCTTGTATGGTGAACATAACTTCTTACTTGACAACATATGCAAAAATTGTCGCGGTCTTTTTACATGAAACCGCATTTATAAAGATTTCAACAAAGCTGTGATATGTCAGCTTAAATTATTTAGTATTTACATCAGTGTTTATAAATCTGAAAAATCCTTACTCATTTATTTTATTGTAGATTTTATTCAATTTCTTGAAATTTTTAATTATTTATAAATTTATAGTTATAGTTATAATCCATCCTCTCTTCTTGTTTCCAGCCTACTTCTCTCCCCTTTGGGGTTTTGGCTACTTCACTGTTCCAAGTTCGGTTTGGTCCGCCTCTGTGTCTTTTCTTATCTATACCAGTCTTCCATATTACTTTCACTTTTCTATTATCCTTCATACAACTAAGTGACTATACCACTTCAGTTGCTTTGTTTCAATTGACTTTATGCTAGACTTTACTTTTAATCTTTCGCGAAATATATTATTATTAATACGGTCGTTTCTTGTTACCCCAATCGCTGCACTTATATACCTCATTTCACAGGCTTGAATTTTACATTTGTCTCTACACTCATAGCCCATGTCTCGCTACCATATGTTAATATTGGTACAAATACACTTCTAAATATTTTGGCTTTCGTAGCAAGGCTTATTTCTTTTTTTCTTATGAAAGTTTTATTTAGGACAAAGAAGACCCTATTGGCACCCGATGTTGTCTATTTCTGCCTCGACTTTTTCTCTATTACTTATGACCGATCCTAGGTATTAGAAGTTATTAACCTGCTTCAGCGTTTCATTATCTATTTGTATGTTTAGCAGTTCTTGCTTATTACCATAACTTCCGTTTTTTCCGTATCGATGCTTAGTTTATACTTTTTGAGCTTTTCCATCCACACTTGTTATATTCGATAGTCAATCGGTTTAAGAATTAGCAATTAGTACTAGGTCATCCGTGTACAACATTTCTTATATATAAGTTTGCTGTCGTTTATAAACTCCTATTCTAGCGTGCTTCAGTTTGTCTCGACACGATTTATAGATTTCATCCATTAATAGGATGAACAAAATTGGGCTTAGCACACCGCCTTATCTAACTCCTTTCGTTATTAAGAATTCTTTTGAAGCAAGGTTATTTGATCTTATTATATTTGTAGTTATAGAATATAAGCTCTTGATCGCTTTCACTAAGGTCTTATCAACACCACGTTCATTTAGGATTGTCCAAATTTGTTCCCGGGGCACATTATCAAAGGCCTTGTTCAAATCGATGAAGCATAGGTATAGTTTGTTTTCATAGGCCAGTGTTTTTTCTGTTATCTGAGTCCGAACATCAGATGTGCCTTTTTCTGGCCTAAATCCACATTGATTATCGCCAATGGAAGTTTCTGCAACTCTTCTTAATCTTTTCTGTAAGATCATTTCAAACACTTTACATCCAACGCTGAGAATGTATGTTCCTCTGTAATTTGTGCATTTCTTAGAATCTCCTTTTTTAGAGACAGGTAACAATGGTGCTACCGACCAATCTCGTGGAGTTACGCCTTCTATACCAGGTTAATTAATTATGTAAACACATGAATCCTTCGTCGCACAAAAACTTAATTAGCTCTGCCTTAATATTATCTTGGCCAGCTGCTTTCTCCTTTTTTAAGTCTCTTAACCATACTTCTGCTAGGACTAGTTCATCTTAGATTTCCCCATTCGTGTTACCATTTATATTTTGATTGTGATTATGCACCTCTCTACAGCCTTCTCAGATTTCAGTAAAATATTCATCTTTCCACAATTAACTTATCGTCTGTTGCCATTTTTATCCTCTATGCATTTAATGCCCTATTTTTTATCCTTTCTTAAGGTCTTTAAAGTGCGGTATAGCAATTTTTCGTTTCGCTTATTTTCTTCCATTTTATTTCCAAATTCTTCCCAACTCCGTGTTTTTGCTTCGCTAAATTTGTTTTTTAACTTCGGCCCTTTTATAAGCTTGACAATTTCTTTCTGCCCGTTCGCTAAGATACTCTCTCTGCTTTTTTTTTTTCTTCTTGACTGCCTCTCTTATATGCTCATTCCACCATGCAGTACACTTTGACTGTCTCGCGGTGGTTTGCCACATATTTCTTCGCCAACTTTGAGAACAATTGTCTTAACACCTCCCAACATAACTCTACTTCCTGTATTTCATCCCAGTCTATTTTTTAGTTCTTTTTTCAGATCCATTCTATATATATTTCTCACATCTTTTATACTTGGGTAATTATGCTCGTTTTCCATTTTATTAATTTTCAGTAGTTTGTGCATAAATTTATTTCAATCTGTTATTCACCAATAAAAACCAAAATTTACTGTTTCCAAATATTAAATAACATAATAAAAATTCGTTTATAGGTCAATATTTTACAGTCGGTATATAGAGATTGAATCCGTTTTATGTGACAATTGTTCCTGCATGTCAATGTACAATCATTCAATGAAATGCCTAGTTCATAAACAATATAAATTCAAAATCATTTTTCTCTTTTAATAACGTAAAAGTAATTACCAATAAAAACATCGTTTGAAATCAATTTATGCATCTATTTATAAATAATAGTCCATCATTAACGAATATGTTCTTATACATTTAACATATACTTTAATTTAAAATTAATTTCCTTGCTGTGTATAATATTGCTTTATTAAGCATTGTTCGTATTTAATATTTTTTTAAAATAAATTCAACTCGGAAAGTAAGTCTGTGTTTACCGTAGGAAAGACTTGTACGCCTAAAGCTCAGCACAAATTATATACACGCTACCAATTAAGCTAGGGCCGCCGGCTCAGGTACTGTACGATCGAATACCGCATTATTTTACGATATACCTCCTCGTTACCCACCGAAAACAAATAAACACACGAAATTGTTTTGTAATGTTAAAATAACACATGATTCGCTATACAATAGTCCTTGTTCCGACTTTGCCTCTATACATGTAATAGAAAATATTTCTTATAAAAAAAATATATAAAACAATAAAATATGAAACTTCGAATAAAATCTACATAATTCAACATTACAATATATAAATAAAATTATTTAAAAAGCATAAATCATCAAAATAAAGAAAACAAAAGGGAGAAACACAAAACGAAATATATGTGAATAAAGAGGACCATTACAATGAATTAAATCAAATTTATAATGAAATAATGAAAAGATGATAAAAATGTGCATATACTACAATAAATAAAAATGTAATCAACATTAAATGTAAATAAATGAGAGAAAGAAAAAGTTACATAAAGCACATCTGATTTATTATTTTTTTTTTTTTTATTAATATTTTTGTTGTAATTTATTTTGTAATATCGATCTAACTGATGTAAAGGGATATTAATAATCCCAATAATTCATTAAACATTGAGTTTGAAACTTCATTTATAGACACAATTTGATTTTGTCCGGGAGTTTATTCTAACTGATTAGTGCTTCTGATAAGTCAATAGTCTATTTATCCGTATGTAGGATTGACAGCACGCTCACGTACTTGTCGAATCAACAGCTCTGCATTCGAAATCTGATGGCATACATTTTATTCATCCATTGAACAATAGAAACAATACATAATTACTTGAATGTAAATGACGGACTGCAGTATTACTACCCCACAGGATTATTTCACATTCTACACAATATAAATGCGACATTTTACAGACCGTAAATTTGATCAAAATTTCAATATTTTATTTCCCCTTTGCGGCAAAAAACGTCACTCAATTTTTCTTATCCTTCGATGTTATTTCACATTTATTTATAACCGTCCGTCTCTATATCTTATATTCACAAAACAAAAAATTTCGATTTACTAAAAAATACAGTTCGAACGCACATTAAAATATTTACGACGACAAAAACAAATTATTTGATCAAAATGCAAAATCTGAATTTAGAAAAGAACGAAGTTAAAAAAATTAAATGTAAAAATGTATAAACTTGTATAATTTATTGCAACAGTTTTCTGAGTTATCTTAATTTTTTTTTGATATTACAAAAATTTTTGTGTATTAACATAGTTTTCCTTTTTACTATAAATATTTCAACCAGAATGGCCAATGAGAGGACATTGTTATTTACCATTAGGAGTATTTTTTTAATTCACAGTAATAGTTTTTTTTTTTTCAAATCTGGGTATTTGATTGTTTCATTTTGTTTCAATTGCGGCTTTCCATTTGCATGAAATCTCGGAGATTCTCACCTCACTTATTTAGACTCACTTAAACGACCGTTCTATTCATTTCAACTCAGATGAATTAAGTGAGTTTCATGTAAGCCTGGTGAACATTTTCAAACCATGTTCAGATAACTTGAGTGCGGATTAGCAAGTGGTGGGAGACAAAAAGTTTGGTTATGTTTAAAGTTTACAGGTTATTTGTCTTTATTAGCCATTTGTTTTTTTAAATTTTAAAATACCTTACGAAATTAAGAGGACTAGTGAAAGATGAGTAATGATCTGTCATCAAAACACTAAAATAAAATCAAATTCATTCTGTTTGATGTACTTATTGCTACAATTCTACATTCACATCTATTTACCTCCACAATATACTTGTCTCTATTTATTGAATGCTTCTTGTATTAGCAGATTATCATTTATTATTTAAACCAAAATGTGTAGGTTATGAACTATTGACAGATTTAACAGTATAAATGTGTAAAAACTGACCAAACAGTTCCATTTATACAATTGAGTAAACTGAGCTAGTAGAGAGATGAGCGTCTCATCTCATATAACTGAGATGAGACAAACGGGTAAATGGAAAGCAGCAAATATTGGTTTGTCAGAAAGATATGCATTGACTGGTCTTTATTTTTCGTTACGTAGATATGTTCGAAAAGAACACCTTATAATTTACACTTGAAATGGAAAATAATAATAACAATCAATTCTTGTATCTACTCAAAATTGATCAAAAGAGCAAAAGTTTTTTAAAATTCCATACATTGGGATATATGGACAAAAGCTTGCAACAAGTTATGAGAAAGTTATGGCAGTAAAGAAGATTTTCGATGTTTCTTTAAAATAAATAAAATTTACATTGGGAAGAAGAAAAACTGTAATGATATAGAGTGATATAACTGTAATATAGGGGGCAGCACTAAAACACAAGAAAGAAATAATGGACAACATGTCAATAAGTGATATAATTATGAAGAAAAAGATGCAGATATGGTCGGATTCATGAGAGGTGGCGTGTCAAGGCCATTTGTATGCAACAATTTTCGACACTATGAGTTTCCTTCTCGCGTTCGGTTCGCATGTTGATGAAAGAGATAAAACCTGAAACGTATGTCTGCTATGTAAATTATATGGAACAACAAAAACGTATGTCGTTATTAAAATGCAAGATTCATATGTCACATGTCAACGGCATTGTGCTAAGCGTTAACATAAAATTACCTTGCTCCTTGTTTTATTAAATTTCATTT
>JAFFZR010027526.1:0-27307 GCA_018397195.1 Lethrus apterus | reverse complement strand
CGATTTGATCAAAGTAGGTAGATCTTTCTGAAATTTTGTATAGGGCCACAATTTCTTATTATGAACGACTTTTCTTAGTAAAATTTTGCCGTATCATGGAGTAGTTGGATTAATTTGTTCATTTCATTGATCATTCTATTAAAATTGTAAGGCCGTTTTTCTTGATTTTTTCTTATGCAACCTATTCAAAATTGTATACCGTTGAAAACAGAATTAAAATCATAACGAAATAACAAATAAAAAATATAGGTTGCCATTTAAATAAAATGGCGATGACGTCATAACAAATAAATGAAGGTGTTTAATAAAGAATTTTTTTCGCCAAGTTGTAGCTAAGACTGTCCCATTTAATAATATAAATGGTTTGTTGGTGATTATATCACAATTGAAGTCGCTATAGTCTCGGGCCCGTTTTGTAGAACGGACTGTATTTATTAACCAGCTTAATCCTCGTTGTTATTATTATTATTATTATCGATTTCAACTGTGAAAACCAATATTTAAAATTTTAACTTGAAATTAAAACAACGATCAACTGCAAAAAAAATAAAATCCTAAACTGTCACAAAAACTAAAATTTAATAGACGACAATATTGCACGTTTCATTCGCTATACTCGTGAAAATAAACAATTGAATAAATTTAACGCCGTTCGTCACGCGAGCGTTTTATAATAAACGCGTTTACGGAAATTATTTTAATACCGACGCGTTAATTGCTCCGAAAAAAAAATGCCAATATATCAAACTCCGTGTGACGTTCGCAATGTTAATTATCGAAGAAGGGGAAGATGGCGTCCGATAAATCAGTTTTATGGCGTTAAACTAATACAAATTGCGAATATGTCACGACGTATCCGTCGAAATGTGCAAATACGGCGCTAAAAATCGGCCTGAATTATTCATACGTGTTTTGCATAATGTGAAGGGACGAAGATGGAGAGAGTTGTTGTAGTTCTGGAAGCAATTCAATTAACTAAGAAAGTGGAGAAGCTGCTTCAGCGAAACGGGGAAAGGTATCAAAACACTCCAGATGGTAAAGGAGGGGATAGAGAGAACAGAAATAGAAGACTAAGATATAAAGTAAAAAGTAAATGTAACAGATGAAAATATGAAGATGGAAATGTATATGCCAAATAATCGTTTTTTTTTTTTTTTTTTACTAAAATTACTTGCACTAAATTTCTGATCATTTCATTAAAAACACAATAAATTTTCGTACGTACTTTTAGTTTTAATTGGAGTTTCCAATTTTCCGACTTTCCGAATTTCAGTCGCGCTAATTACGTATTTTAGATATCGCGTTTGCCAAATAGGTCCCCGTAATTTAAAAATAACACAACACGTCCCATTTCCATAACAATGAGGTTGTAGTAATGCTAATTTCGGTTATATCCTGACCAGAGTTCCTCGCCATAATCCGCACCGGCTATGCCGTATTAGTCGTCGGCGATATTAAACAGTACGGCGGCGCCGGGTTCAAAGGACGTTTCCGGTCGTTCCGGTGTTAGCTGTCGAAAAATTTCTGTGGCAAGTTAGTTCGTCGAGTTTGATAACAATGACGACTGTTCAATGTGTAGAATTCGTGGACTCGGTTGGTAATATAACTGAATATGTGTAATATTAACAATAATTTTGTTTAAATTATCTTTATTTTAAAATGTTCTGTTTTATTGAAAATTCTCTCTAATGGTTTAAAGTTAAAATTTTTTAATAATAATAATAATAATCGTTATTGTTATCTCTCAAATCTGTATTAAAACCGCCAAAAGCTTGCCTCTTCTTCCTGAAGTGTCGAGGCGATAGCTATCCACCATCCTTTCTTGCCATGTCTTCTTTTTAAAACCAACGAGTACGTACAATATGTCTTTGGATAGAAACGCAAACGAACTTTTGAAATTATGTTAATTTTTAAATTAATCAATGAATAATTTAACAAGTTTGATCTGCGTAGCCATGACTTCGTCGCCATGGCAACGAAACTAATTTGTGTTTATTGTTTATTGTTTGTTTAAGTACTAGTCAGTTCACTCTCATTCAGCTGTATCGTATACTGATAAATACGTAGCACATCCATCCACCGTTATATAGCGATCTCCAAAGTCAAATAAAATCCAATCGAACCTTCAAGGTCAAATAGTCGCGATCAACGACAAAAGTCTAGCTCAAGGTCAAAAGTGCAGCTCAAGGTCAAATACTCAAGGTGAAGTAGTCAGAGGCAAGTAGTCGATATCAAACACAACGAGGTCAAATATTCGAGGTCAAAACTCAAGGAAAAAGTTAAATTACAAATCCTTCAAGGTCAAATTTGAATGTAAATAGTTCATGGTGAAACATTTCAAGGTTGAACGCACCAAGATCGAAAGCCGGGTTCAAGGTCAAATGGTGAATACCAATCGCTTCAAGGTCAATGTAGTGGTTTTAAAATGTTAATATTTCAAGGTCACATAGCCTAGGTCAAGGCTGATCGAAAACTGATTTTACGACCTACTCGTCGACCTTGACTTTGGTTGGAAAATATTAATATTTTAAGGCCAAATATAGTCAAGGTCAAGGCTGCTCGCAAGCCTATTCTGTGACCTCCTTCTCGATCTTGACCTTGGTTCGAGGAGGAGGTTGTAGAATCGCCTCTACTATTTGCAGTTGGCTCTTTTCTAAGCATTGTGACTGAGTTGAAAAATGGCATCTATGATAGATAATCCGTCCAAAGATAATGGAAATGGAAATTTATACGAAATATGTAACTTGTATATGGCGACTGCAGTTATTCTCATACGGCAGTGGTTTAATGGTACAGGAAATTTCGACAAGGAAGAGAAGGCACTAAAGATTTGGCCCGTACAGGACTTGCACGAGTTGCTGCATGAGATGAAAATGTGATACAGCTGGAAACTGATTTCAATTTCTACTTTTCCATAAAATTATAAAATCGGGATAAATCCGTTATTATTTTCCAAAAATCCTTCCTAAAATCTTTGTTTCAATTAGAAATTCTTTTTGTTTTCATCGCCATTTTCCTATCAAATGCAAAAGTAACTCAGCAATTAACATTTTTCTGTTTTGTTATAACACACGATTCTGCTCCTTACCTACATAATTTTTTGTTGATTCCAAATGGATATTTCTTAATTCATAATTTGTTTAGTTCGCACTTTACCACGTTTTCCTTTCCACATTTTTGAAAATATCTTGTTTTACTATCAAATTTTTCGTTAAAAGTCCCTATAATACATCAAAAATGAATTCCCTGAAAATTACATTGTTTTCAACCAAAAACATTTTTTCTTAATTTATTGGATAAACACGTCTCATCTACGATTTAAAGCTATTGTCATGCATCATTTTGATGTTTTTGATTTTTCATTTGCCAGTCAATTATTTTGCTGTTTTTTGATCTGCGTTATTTTCACATAACAGGTTTGTTCGTCTCTAAGTAATTTTATTCTGCCCGGATATGTCTGTTACGGAAAAACATATTTTAAAACTTCGGAAAGGAACAACCAATTTTTTCAGATTTTTTTTTAATGAGTTATGCTTCTTTCTTCTTTTAAGGCTTTTCAGTAACCTGTGGGAGATTGAAGAGATAAAGACAGTTGTAGTATCGTGCCATTTAATTCATTCTTTAAGCGTTTTTCTTTTAATTCATTTTGATCTATGGTTTTAATGATATTTTTTTCTGTGCATCCGATCCACTCTTAACATTTCGTCATTTTCTTCTGAATATGATACGTTCCCTCATTTTTGATTGGATTAATTAATTTTGTCTCCAAAATTCCGATGCTAAAGAAAACAGTTGAATACTGCGATCGTTGTTTTCTCTCATCATTATTCTGAAAACTATTGCATTTTTCCTGCAAGTTCTAGATAGCTCTTTGCTACAAATTTCTTCTGCAAGGTTTTCCCATATTTTGGTCGCAAACCTCCGAATGGTAAGTCACACATCAAAACTAACGTCATATTCGTAATTACCATGCCCAACTTGACTTAAAACTGACTTTTGACGAAATCCAAGAAATGATAAAAATCGTCAAAAAATCAAGGTCCAACCCCTTGAAAAAATTACGATTTTTAATGGAAATCTAAATCTTTCGCAATTTAATGAAATTTTCGTCACTTATGGAAAAAATGGCGGCGAATTCAACGGAGAAGGTCACAACATCTTATCATGTCTCACTCGCAAGCTACAGATTAAAAATTTCAGTTTTTAAGAGACAAACACCTGAATTTTGATTTTCTATCCGATATTTCAGTTAAAAAATTACTCAAAAACTTGTTTATTGTTACCTGTTATAAGTCTGAGGATGATCAGTATTCGATTGTCGAAACGTTGGCATCGATACCAATAATGTTCAATTAGAAATTATTGCGGGTTGAAGTAGATCGCAGGCTTCAGCGGTCGTTATTAAGTAAAGTGATATATAAGTTCTGGTTTGCAACCGTTTCTGTAGTTGACTGCTAATTGTCGACGTTTCGGCCACTAAGCCAAGCAATTAATTGTTCTACGCAGTTTTATTGATCCAAGAATTTAATTCATCTACGAACCGAACATTGACTCTTCCACTCACATCATAACATATTATTTCCACTCAAATTTAAATTAAAATAGTCCTCCAATCAGACAGCCAAAAAACAAATATATTTACTTATGCGCAAAAATTGTGCGCCCGTTAATTGAAATTTAAAACACAATGCCATTATCTGGCCGCTCGCTTTCAAAAGACACATTAAGAACGAAACGTCGAAAAGAAATTCCCTCTGAACGAAAGGCAGATACGAAAACTCCGCATTCAATTCCGTCACATTTGATTTCATTTATTGAAAACTTAATTGAAAATTGGAAATGGAATCATGCTGTTAAATGCTTATTGATCCCCTTTCATGACTTGTATTCATAACGAAAGATTATATTTCAATTGGCGGGACGTTTTCTCTATTTCCCAACGTGTGCGCATTCTTTTTTTCGTATAAATTGTATCCATTGTGAAAACGGGAAAATTGATGGAAAAAGGCTAATGGAATTAATTAAAATAACAAAAGCGGCGACGCAAACCGTTTCATTTTTTTCTTCAATTAAGCGCGAATTTTTTCACTCGGCAAAAATATATAAAGTCGAGCATCGCTTATAATTCAATTAGTTTCATTTCGAATTGGTTCACGATTCGAAAATAAATTTCCTGAAAACAAACCGAGAATATATCAACGTATCTAGATCGTAGTCGATGTAACGATGTTCTCGCAACTAAGTGAAGTGAGCGCTTTTAAACGAGACCGTAAATCAGCGCCCGAAAACAGACAGGCCGTTTCGGAAAAAAGCACAGCTTTCGGTTTTATCAGCCGCGAAGCTCGTAACGGCCTCCGGCGTTATCGTCCTGACGGGCTTCATAAAAATCGAGCCACCTACCTACCTGAAACTTCATTTCGAATAAAATATGATAACCGACCGGCTCTCCTCGAAAACTCCATTCAATTATTAGAAAGAAATACTACTGTTACGGGACCGAATCGAGATTGTAAATAACGGCGAGAGGTTATGAAAGCTCTTATCGTTTTTAATGGGATTTCGAGTGTGAAAAACGATTTTACAATTTTTAAATGAATATTTCAAGATTTTTTTTTACTTTAAAATAATTTTCGTTTCTAACTAAAAACTAATACATTTACGTCAAGTTGTAATAATCCATAATTAACACCAAAATCGTAAAGTTTAAGCAACTGTGGCAAAGACGGTAAATTATAAGCTCAAGTTTAACAAACTTTAACTAAATTTCAGTTTTGAAATTTACGAGAAATTTTACTCCAAATCCTAATTAGGGTACATGTTGCAAATTGCATTTAACTCCCACGATTAGTATTTTCATACATTATCATATTTACAAACTGAAAAATTATACAAATATTTCTACAAATTTTAATATTTCAAACATTTAGGTAATAATTGGCCATGTCGGCTCCATCTATCGGCACGGCTTCGCACTGACGGCGCTCGCGTTTGCAGGGTAATTTTCCCAGTTGAATTATGCGCGATTTTAGTGCCACTCGTTCGCAATCTCGTTAAGCGAGTTAACACACTCTCTAGGTTCGCGACAATAGCTTTGATACATTCCTCTCGTGCTTCGAGTGAACTAACGATGCGTCATTGTTTTGCAAGTTAAGTTGGGGGTTATTTAACTTGCATCACATTTCCGAACAAAGCTTTCGAAAATACACACAATGGATGTTTTAGTGAACTTAAAGGAGCTAAATGGTTAAATATTCAATTTTATTAAATTGGGAAAAATTTTCATATTTATATTGATTTAGTGATCGTTCTATACATCGTGAAAGAAAGGGCGAGATAATTTAAAATATTAGAGTTCATCTTTATCCAAACCTAATCCGCAAAAATCGCAATTTTATGTTTAAAAATAATTCACAAAACATTTATGAAATGTAATATATTGAGTCCGATCCTGTAAGTTCATGCACCATAAATACATTTCCTACAATTGACGATCCATGATATCTTTAGTAACAGATATTCCTTATTCTCTTCACTGTTACTAGTGTTACCAGGTTTGGTGAATTTTCACAAGATTTGGTGATTTTAGGTCTAGTTTGGTGATTTGGTGAAAACTTTTATAAAATCTCCTATTTCTGGTGATTTTTCGCTTAGCTTTTTTCAAATGTATTATTTTAGTTAATAAATAGTCCTTTGTATGTACATACTGCTATGATATTTCTTAACAATTATTAATAATTTTCTAAATATTTTTCTATTTAATAATAGATATACAGCGTGGTGATAAAGTTTGGAACAAAATTCATAAAAGCGTTTTATAATGTTTTTAAGAAAATCGCTCGGACAGGTCAATTTTTGTTTTTAAAATGCCGTCTTCTGATGTTAATTTTTTTGGAATGACGTCATTTGTTTTTGCACAAAGACGTCATCATAAATTTTTTTAAATGACAACCCCCACTTTTTTCTTCTGTTTTTAAGAAAAAATGTTATTTTTAAATTTAAAAATAACATTTTTTCTTCAAAAAATTAAAACGTTTGTTTAAAAGAAAAAATTAATGTGTCATTTATTCAAACAAATTGTTATGTAAAGTACCAATTTTTTTACATCCGTTTAAGTAGTAAGAAGGTCTATTAAAAACAGAAGAAAAAAGTGGGGGTAGTCATTTAAAAAAAATTATGATGACGTCATTGTGCAAAAACAAATGGCGTCATTCCAAAAAAATTAACGTCAGAAGACGGCAAAAACAAAAATTGACCTGTCCGAGCGATTTTCTTAAAAACATTATAGAACGTTTCTATGAATTTTGTTCCAAACTTTATCACCACACTGTATAATATTTATCTTTAATTGAAATAATGTTTGTATAATAAGGATGTTTGAAATAAAACAATAAGTTCCTATAAATAACTTAAACTATTTATATCACAAATTCATACATACAACAAAATTATGTAATTCAAATATTTATTTAAAGTTTCTTCAGTTTTGTTTTTAAATAAATTTGAGTTGGTATCAATGACAATCATCCGGCTAGTTAAGATATCTACACGAGTTCGATGAATGTGCACTACAATCTATGCAACAGATTTATTAAAATATCAGAATCCAACAATAATGTAAGTATTCAATTCAATCATTTAAATACTTATATGATGATTTCAATGTAAACTAATTTATCTAAACTGTGTTTTAGAATATTGTCATATTCACATGCGACCGTGTCAAGGACAATGATCCAATCGGTTCGCATTTAACGGTGCGAATGGACGAATAATGTATATACAGGTTAGTTACTCTTATTTATTATCGACAAATATAAGAAACAATCCAACTTATATTTCTTTAAAATCGTTTCATTCAACTCGCAAAAAAATAAATTTAAATTGAATTTCAAATAGGTCAAATGATTAAAAATCTAATTCATAAATGTCAAATAATTATAAAATTAACTCACCCAAATATTGTTGTTTTATCCTTTATTAGGAACTACCCGAGACTATGATCACTATTGTTTATCACGTGGTTTTATTTATGGTCTCTCAAAAAAACTTTTTAAATACCGGCAACAGGGTCTTCCTGGTTTGGAACTTGTCCAAAAGCGAGCCACAATCCGGCTGGCGACTTATATAGTTCGAAAAGACAAAACCTGTTTAGGCAGGAACTTTGGAAATTAATTAATTTTCGGCGTTAAATATAGCACCAAAACATAGCCCTTGTGCCATATAATTATGCAACTAAATTAACTTGAGTGTATTTTCGGTTGCAGGCAAGACAAATCAATCAAATTCGAAAATTTTTAACGTCAACGGCAACCCATCATACTCCGGGGTGCATTCGTTCAACAAGTTGTCATCGTTTACGAATTAAACAATCATGTACCATAATCTATTTTTGCAATTTGATGAAATTTTCTAACTTAATTATATTTAATTACATTATATACTTATTTTAAACTAAATAATAATATTTTTGTTTATTTATTGTTAAATTTAATTTATTTCATTAGGAAATAACACAGCAATACGTTACCTTTTGAATTTCAATTACGGAGCGAACCTCATTACATATTTTTTAGCAATTGGTTGGTGAAAATCTGGCAACATTTATGGTTGCGATCTGGCAACTTTTTAATTGGCCTGCGATATCATCGCATAAGATTGAAATTCTCGCACCAGATACGCACCCAAGCAACATTTTTCTGGATGTTTGTTGTTACAGATACGTTGACTGCAATTTAGTAAACCCATCTAAGAATGAATTCCTATTGAAGTTGCAGGACTTATCCTTGTTAAAAATATTTTGCGGATTAATTACAAAGGCAACAAACATACAAGAATAAAATTGCAAACAGCACATTAAAATTGCAAATATTTTAATTCCCTACCCATTAATAATGAAGCAATCGGAAAGCTAGTTACAAATTCGGTCCCAAATTACAATTAACGTAATTATTCACAAAGCCGATTTTTACCAATTTGTAGCGAACGTCACTTTGGCCGGTACATTCGTAGATTATATGCGATAGTCGCAGTAATTAAATTAATTAACAATCGGTAAACACGCGGCCATAATGTATACTTTAAATTGTCGATTTAATTAATCTGGTCCGGCGAACCGGCCGGTGTTATCAAATCGAATGGGGACATTCACACCACGTACGTGAAAATATTCCCAAACAAATATTACACGAGCGCTAAATAGTCCGTTAAATTAATTAACACGGACGCGCTTTTAAAAAATATCAACAATCAAAAATCGAAAATCGAAAATAATATGGAAATCTATACGCGACTTAAAATAATTTTATTGACGGTTCTGTGGCAATTATAACATTTTATTTTTTATTGTTCGTTATAAAAGACGTTTCTTCCTTTGGGATTATTTTCAATCTTTTCAAACAAATTTTATCGATGTTTTTAAAGAATATTTGCACAAAAATTGAAGTAGAAATCATTTCAACCTAATTCGAACCAAATCAAACAAAACCTAAACCTAAAAATGTGACTATCATCTGCCCATCTGTTGTTCATCAAGCTTTCAAGCCAAAAATCTAGCAAAACCCAATTCAAGAAATCTTGAAATTTTTTAAATATTTGATTTTTCAAACCCTTTGACAAAGGCTTTAACAGAAAATTGTAAATAAACCTCGAGACAAATCATACCAAGATTTCAAGTTGGAAGTTTAAAGATCGTGGTTATTTCCAGGCTTACTTCAAGTCTTCAGTGTTTATAGTTCAAGGTTTGAATTTCAGTTAAGATTTCAATTTCGAATTTGTATTTTACGCTTTGATGTTTAGGGTTTCAAAACGAAGACCCAACCTAACGTAACTCCACGCAACAATCTTATAAAACCTAACGCTATGGGTAATCTAACCGACTGCAAACTTTAGGTTGTTTTGAATTGGATTAGGTTTGAAGATATGGTTTGAAGTTGCAGGCTTAGTTCAGGTCTTCAGTGTTTATAGTTCAAGGTTTGAAGTTCAGTTAAGATTCCAATTACGAATTTGTATTTTAGGCTTTGATGTTTGGGGTTTTGAAACGAAGATCCAACCTAACACGACAATCCTATAAAACCTAACCAAACGCTTTGGGTAATCGAACCCACTGCAACGTTTATGTTGTTTTTTTATTGGATTAGGTTTGAAGATCGTGGTTTAAAGTTCCAGGCTTAGTTCAGGTCTTCAGTGTTTATAGTTCAAGGTTTGAATTTCAGTTAAGATTTCAATTTCGAATTTGTATTTTACGCTTTGATGTTTAGGGTTTCAAAACGAAGACCCAACCTAACGTAACTCAACGCAACAATCCTATAAAATCTAGCCAAACGCTATGGGTTATCTAACCCACTGCAACCTTTGGGTTGTTTTGAATTGGATTAGGTTTGAAGATTGTGGTTTGAAGTTGCAGGCTTAGTTCAGGTCTTCAGTGTTTATAGTTCAAGGTTTGAAGTTCAGTTAAGATTCCAATCATGAATTTGTATTTTAGGCTTTGATGTTTGGGGTTTTAAAACGAAGATCCAACCTAACTCGACAATCCTATAAAACCTAACCAAACGCTTTGGGTAATCGAACCCACTGCAACGTTTATCTTGTTTTTCATTGGATTAGGTTTGAAGATCGTGGTTTAAAGTTCCAGGCTTAGTTCAGGTCTTCAGTGTTTATAGTTCAAGGTTTGAATTTCAGTTAAGATTTCAATTTCGAATTTGTATTTTAGGCTTTGATGTTTAGGGTTTCAAAACGAAGACCCAACATAACGCAACAATCCTATAAAATCTAACCAAACGCTATGGGTTATCTTACCCACTGCAACCTTTGGGTTGTTTTAAATCGGATTAGGTTTGAAGATTGTGGTTTAATGTTCTAGGCTTAGTTCGGATCTTCAGTGTTTATAGTTCAAGGTTTGAAGTTCAGTTAAAATTTCAATATCGAATTTGTATTTTAGGCTTTGATATTTGGGATTTCAAAACGAAGAGCCGATCTAACGTAACTCCACGCAACAATCCTATAAAACCTAACCAAACGCTATGGGTAATCTAACCCACTGCAACCTCTGAGTTTTTTTTAAATGGATTAGATTGGTGTTACCTATTAAATTCGAAAATTTATAATTAAAAAAATATTGAAATAATAATAATTCAATCTAAATTAAAGTAACCCTTTATGACACAACCTAATCATTGGTGGAAACTTCGCGAAAAAAAAATAAAATAGCTTTGACGTAGCAAACGCGCTTCAAGAAAAATTGAAAACTTGAAATCCAATTTTTGAAAAAGAAAAATTTCAGTTTTTTTCTAAACGCCTTGGCAAAATATGACGATTTCACAAAGATAGATATTTACGACTTTCTATCTACTTCAATCAAATAAAAATTCAGGGGCCTAACGAATGTGTAAAAACATATAAATAAATGGATGAAAGCGGAATCTTTGGAAGATTTAACGAAAAAAAAATGTTACGCTTTGTTCAAGAAACAACATAACGATCGTCTCGCAAAAAATTGGGTTGGATTAACTTCGTAAAATTTGGAAAGAAGGGAATCGAAGAATATTGGAAAAGCTGAAGTGAAAGAAACGATGAAACACGTACAAAAATGTAAAGCATTATCATAAAATATATATTTCTTCGTTCATTAAAATATTGTAAGATTTAGTTCTGATTTATTTCATGCACAAGTTTCTTGTCTATAGTCACCTGTCAACTTGTCAAACTCAGTAAATATCTTACACTCGAAAACAATCGTAAACCTCGACACGAAAATAAACAAAATTCAACCGGAATTCCGGAAAAGCTATGCCACGTAAGCATTCCCTTTTTCCCACTCCTAATCTTCTCATTACATTCGACGGAAGTGTCATATCGGTAAACTTTCCGCGTTTGTTTCGTTGTGCGGGTCATGGATTCGGACGCACGCGCGTCATCGCCGAAATTCGAGCGTCGCGACGCCGATCGGCGTCAGTCGGTGTGCTGCACGCGGCCGCCTAACGATATCATGTATCGTCCGCAATTCCTCGGTTACGTCGTTTTTGCGTCGTTATCGTTGTACGTCCGAGCTTTCCTCGACGTCAATTTGGGTAAGTGAAAAAAAATCGTTTATAATTACGTACGATGTCAAAAATGATTGGTGGTGTTTAACGTGTTTTTTGTATTCGTGTAGTTTGAATGAAGTACGTTAATTGGATTGGAGGAAAAAGTTTACGCTGTTAGGAAACTTTTTCGAACAGCTTCGCAGCTTGTTATACTAATTTAACATGGATTTTTTTTTAAATTAAACCTTAACACGACTTAAAAAATAAACTTTACGCATACAAAGTTTTTGTTCCTCAAAACACGTATTTAAATTTTATGTACTGTATGTTTTAATTATTTGAGATTTATTTTTCGAGATTAAAAATTTCTAATAATTAAAATAATATCAATGTAAAGTCTATATTTAATGGAAATTTGAGGATATTATTATCTTTAAGTTTCATAACTTTTTTTACATGAAGATTTTTCCAAATCAGTTAGTAATATGGTAGGAAATTCAAGAATAAATAATGTATATCCTCAAGTTTCCTGGGGGAGCATAGCAGAAAGGGAGATGAGAATATTATTCGCTAATAAGTCCCAAATGGGAATATTTCAAGGTACAATTTGAATGATTTATATTACTCACGAGGGGAATTTTACGCATTTTGCAGTGATGTATGTTGTTGCTTTTCGAGTCAATATAATTTTGTTAAATAAAAATGTCGATTACGTGCCTTGCCGATATAATGTTTAAATGCAATTATTATTACGAATTTTTTTGTTTACAAAAAATAATATTCGAATATTCTTGACGCTTATGTGAAAATTATTCATGTAAACTAAAAACAAAATATAATTTTCAGACGTGTCACAAAGATATTGAAGTTTGAACAAATGTTTTTAATCAGTCATTGGCAATAATATCCTGATATACTGACTGAAAGAGATTTTTGAAAAAAACAGAATTTTCAGGACGAATTGTAAATGAAGAAAACCACGTGATTTCTACACCCGATTTTTTTTTTTTTTTTTAATTTTAATTGATTGGGCTTTTAATTTATGATAAAAATCATGATATTTTTATGTTGTATTTCATTAACACTTACTTTTTATTATTATTATTTTATGCATATTAAACAATTTCCACTTAAATTTTCTCCGTTAAAAGATACCAACCCCACACGGTCGTAAATCGAAGTTGCTTATCTAAATTTAAAGTTCGGTTTCCCACTTGGAACACCGACAACCATAAATACTTGATTAAAATTATTAACAATATGGCAAATAACGTATTTCGCGTTCCTGGGCGACGACGTTGTAAAATTTACGACTCGAAATAAAAATTTATGCCTTACATACACAACAATAAAAATAAACGAGCCGGCCCTCGGAGCGCAACCCCGTTATTCCCACTTTATGACGGCGTACGAAATCATTATCTATTATGCAGCTTTTGAAATTTATCTTGACGCTCGATTCGGCGGAATTCGCGATTCGATTCGTCGGGAATTTCACGCCGATTGACAAATCTTACAGTGAACTAGTTAAAAAGTCTCTTGGATATAATTACAGTATTTAAAGTTTTTAAATATTTTATTGTGTGCATTTGTAAAGACTTGTTTGATTGAGATGTTTTGGAATTAAATTGAAAAGAAACTGAATTTCAGGAACTGAATATAAAATTAAACATGCTGATAAATAATAATAACAATAATAAAGATTGCTCGTCGTTCGACTTGTAACACACCGCTTTCACAATCATGTTGACATTTTTTCTCCACTTTGTACAACGTCATTTTTTCGCATTTTTTGTTGAGGCTTCCCATTCTTTTCCAAAAAATTGGTCAAAATATCTATGTGTTTATGTTATCTGCTTAATATTATAAAGTGCCATTTTTTTTCTCCAGTTGCCAATTCCTTTTTACCGTTCTATACCTTATTTTCCAATATTTTCAGTTTTGCTTGCGCTGTTCATCTGCTGTTCACCTGCACACTATTTGCTCACTGTAATATCAAAATTAATGCCATCAAACACAGTTACAGTCGTCAGTAACCATGTTTGCGATTTTTATTTCTGTATACGATGAATATATTTAAATATTTTATGTAGTGAGAACCGTCGTTTTTGCGGATTTTTAAGGACATTTTGAACTCTCGAAACGAAATATAAAACTCTTGCATCAATTGGACTACACAGACTACTACACTGGGGTACATTTTGTCAAAAAACACAAAAACTTCGCAGAGCTTGAACTTTTAGTCGAATTTCCTGCGAATAAAAGTAAAATTAATTCTCATGTATGGTTTTTTTGATGCGAGCCTTAGCTAGTGATTCGACAAAAGAACTTTCTAATTGAATTTTCTCAGATTTTACGGGGGCTTGTTGAAGCCTCTGCTTGTTAGGGTTCTGGATTCTGGATTTCAAGATTTGGAGGGTGTACACTTAGGCCTCTAAAATGGGCTCATTGTACCATCCCTCCAAAGCGTCTACCACTCCCCCGTCAGTCCTCAAGCCAGCCGACGATGTTGATCAGCTTGAGAATCTAGCCTGCTGAGGTGTCGCTTAGCCTGGCAATACTCGGCCAAAAATCCCCCAGTATGGATCTTCTTATCGATGAGAGCGCCGGGCATTGATATAACACATTTTCCGGCGTTTCACCCTCTTCAAGGCAACCGCGACAGATGGGGTTGTTTACGACTCCCAATGTGTGTAGGTGCTTATTCAGTCGATAGCGTTCTGCCCAAAGCCCTACCAGTGCTTGTTAGGGTTTTGGGATTTCCAACAATAAATTACTCAAGATAATCGAGCCGTTGTTGGAAAAATTTTATAAAGTTGCCTCTACGTGAGAGAAGTTTTCTAGGAGCAATTAGAAAACTCCATTGAGCAAATGTTTCAAGAAGAAAATACAAACATCACTTTTACTAAGTTTGGAATGGTCCTATATAATTGTTAGTAGTGGTACTAAGAGGAGGAGCAGGAAAGTTTCGCTGTTTTTTTATTTACGAAATTTTAGGCGCCCAACGTGGGGCAAAATTTTATAAATAAAAAGAAAACATGTTCGACTTACACCCATAGTGAGAAAATTTTTGGCGCCCAACGTGGGGCAAAATGTCATAAATAAAAAACAAATTTATTGAAATTTTGCGCCACGTTGGGCAAAATTCCATAAATAAAAAAACATGTTCAACACATAGTGAAAAACATTTTGGCGCCCAACGTGGGGCAAAATTTCATAAATAAAAAACAAACTTGTAATTTTACCCCACGTTGGGCGGCAAAATTTTTGTTTGAAAGTGATTTTTTTATTATCGTTATTAGTGAGATGTTATTTTTTCAAGAAAATGTTATTTGCCCCACGTTGGGCGCCAATATATTTATTCAAGTTATGTTTATTTTATTTGTGTAACTTTCCACATCCAACGATTGAAGGACGCCAAAAAATATTAATTTGGGGTATTTTTTATTTTGAACATAGCTTAGTTTTATACCCTCAACAAGGACATAAATCAATTGTTGAATTACCAACTAATTCTGTGAAACAATAAATCAAACAATTCCTTTCATTTCAATTTTATTTTAAAATTTGGTGCGAGGTTTAGCTTGTGATTCGAGAAGAGAACTTCCAAATTAACAAGGAAAAACTTCATTTAGCAAATCGGTAACAAGAGCCAGGTGCAACCCATTTCAAGAATAAATACAAACACTTATAAGGCAAGAATGTAATCTATCTTAGTGTCCAGCTTTTTCAACTCATACCAGTAGGCTACGTGCATATATTCCCAATATTGGGTTGGGTTGGAAAGGGAATTGTGTAACTGTTTTGCCGCTGTGCTTGGTGGGAACCTGATTGATGGGAATGTTTTTTGCTTTCATGCAGCATAAAGAACGTTTCAAGAATATTAAGTTCCTGGGTGAACGATTAATAATCATAATGATATCTTGGCACATCCAGTTATAATAAGGATACGCTAATTAATATTATTACAATAATTATATAATATTAATAATGTTTGACAGTTTTATAATAAGACAACGGTAATGTATGACGTCAAGATGTCTAATAATTACAGCGTCACTAAATGTTATTATTTATTACCAAGCTTCTCCCATAATTTTATTTGAAATATGTTTCTCTAAAACAAATACAGAAAAAAATGCCACCAACGTCAAATTTTAAATCATGGTTCAATTTCCAAATTCGACCAACTTATTATCGGTTGTTCGTAATACCAATCGATATGTAATTTCTTGTTGTACGTTCAGATAACGGCCTTATTACAACTATAACTACACAGAACTCCATACGATTTATAGTTGGCCAATGTTTCGTAAAACAATTAAGGTTCGCAATTACTATTTATGTGCACGTGACACGCAATCGAATCATTTATTACGAGCCGATTCGCAATATTCCTTTTATTTTCTAAGAATTCAATTAAAAGCTTTGTTTGTCATTGTAAATTAATTTATTAAAAAGAGTTTTGACCGATTTAAATAAATTTCAAAAAAATAATTAACACGTTATTATTACTTAGACTTGTTTTTAAAACCACGCGGGACTTCGTTACAGATGATGATGGGTGAACCGGCAAAAATATTCGCACGAAAACTAAATTATGGTCGTTCACTGATATCAACTGAATTGTTCAGATATCATTTATGGTGTAAATGCCTGTATATTTTTATTTCTTATATTGTTATTATGAGTCGTGCTGCAAATTATGGAAAAGTATTATTCAAACATAATTTATAATGTTTATTTTCGAAAATTTCACAATTATAATTAAACTGTACAATTTATAACGAATTCGAATCATAAAGTTTAGAGAGTTCATATTTATTTTCGTACGAATGGGATGTTTAATTTTCATTAAAAACGTACACCAATTTGCGAATTTACTAACCGATCCTAATGAATTTGAACGTATTTACTCGGATAATCCTCCGAGGAAACGCCAATCTAATTTCGAGGAATTTCTTTAATTTGCAAATAGAAAATGGCTCGTTTTTGATTTGCTTTTGCGAATTTAAAATTCGTGGAATTTTTTTTTAACGAATATGTTTAACGTTTAAAAATAGTCATTCAGAGGAAAACAATGGAAGTAAATATTTTATTTCGGTTGGATGGATTCATTATTTTGCAAAAATGTATAAAATGACCCGTTGGCGATTTATGCACAAAAGATTCAAGTTACATGGACCGTGTAACATAATTATTTGTCGTTTACTTTGTTGTTGTTTAAAAAAAATAAAAAAAAAAAATGCTAACACAACCCTGATATTTTTGCATTGGCCAACATCGCACACGGAAAAAAAAGGTCTCTACTCGCACGGAATATTTATAACTTTGTTAAATTTGTCGAGACAGCATAAATATAAAAGAAGGCAATATTACACATGGAAGTGGAATTTCACTTTGCTCGCGACGTACGTACATACCTACATGCTGAAATATCATTTTTCTCCATGCGAGTCGGAATTTTTCCTACTATCAAAAACAAATTGGAAACGTACACTCCCTTATAAATTTCGCGAACAGGTGGAATGCATTTCGTTTCCATCGTGAGGAGATTGCGCGACTCGATTTCGCCAGATGTTCCTGTACGACGCGACACATAACCTGGCATGAAAAACTGCACGTCGCAATGAAACGCATCGCTCGCGGATATTTTGCAATAACGTATCATCTTTGACCTAAAAACCTGCATTAACACAAAAACACATTTCAAGGGTTACAAGTTATCATCTCATTTTTCAAAACGATTCTTTTTTATGATTTTATGATTCTTCTTCATTTTATAAAAATGCACTTCCAACACTTTTTACATCCATGACGAGGAAAATTGAATGGCCATTGTAAGTGTGATAAAAAAATTATAGTAAATATTATTACAAAATAATTGTGTTATTTCAAAACAATATTTTTAACATCAACTTTTTGGCCATACAATTTTTAACTTTTTCTTGCTTTATTAAAATGTTCTTGATTTATTCTTGTTAGAAAAAATGCATGGAAAAATTGTGGATATAAAAATTATAAAAATTAAGGGGAAAGATTTCAGAAAAAATAATAAAAAAATCAATGTATTGCGATTGTTATTAATAAGTATATGAAAAATATTTTTTATTTTTTTAAATTATTTAACGTGTCGAACCCAATTACACAGTGTTGTATAACATAACATTTTTAATTTTTTCTATTTTAAAAAAAACATGAAAAATTTATGGTCATAAAAATTAAAAAAATTAACAAGAACGAAAAAGATTTAAAAAATTAAATTCAACGTGTTGAGACTTTTTTGAATTGTTTAATTCTAAACAACTTTTTTTATATTTTTTGTTATTAATTAGTAAGTACAAGGTGATTTATAACGTACGAAGAAGATTGAAAGGGTAGTAATATAAGATCAAAATAAATATTTTTTCTTAGTAAACTTTTGACCAAAGATCAATAACAAGAAAATTGTATCAAATTAAAATTCTTAAAAATTAACGTCCACTTTTTGAACACCACTTATAGTCAGCCGTGTTTACCAAGTTTACTAAGAAAACGTATTTATTTTAGTCTTCTTTTACTATCCTTTTAGTCTCCTCCGTACGTTATGAATCATATATAACAAATATATTTTTTTATTTATTCTTTTTTTTTAATGTTTTTAATGTTATCGTTGCCTCAACTGATTGAACCCAATTAAAGAATGTTACATAACATTTTTATTTATTTTATTTTTATTGAAAGATATTTGAAAATTATCCTCAGAAAAATGTATAGAAAAATTATGGCCAAGAAAATATCTAAATTTGAGTATTTTCTTCTTCAATTTTTTAAAAATTAACAGAAAAGAAATTACATTTTAGAAATTGTTAAAAAATGAAACAAAAGTCAACGTGTTGCGATAAAAAATGTATCGTTTAATTTTTAACAACTCTTTAAAAGTTAATAAGTTAGAAGTCGACAATAATAATTAATAAGTAATAATATTTTTTGTTTATTTTTGAAATGTTATATTTTTGCCATATTGTGGCGCCTCAACCTCTATGAATCGAACGCAAGTACAGAATATTGTATTTTTTGAATTTGATAGGAAAACCGTTTTTGGTACGTCTCCCCCCCCCCCCTTAACGGGTGAGTTATTTAAACTTTCTTTTTAATGATGAATCGTAAAATGAACGTGAAATGCCCGAAAACAATTCACAGAGAAAATTCTTCTTGGAAAAGATACCAAAAGACCTAAAAAAAGGAGAAAAAGATGACAAATTTCACAAATTGTTGGCTTTTTATTTTTGCCAAATTCAACCAATTCAACACAATTCAATATGTTCATGTTGGGTTGGGCACTGAGTGGCGTTTAGCAACTAATGTCCAACCCAACATGAACAGATTGAATTGTGTTGAATTTGGCAAAAAATCAAAAGCCAAAAATTTGTAAAATTTATCAGATTTTTCTTCTTTTTTGACCTTTTTTTAATGAAATTGAGAATTTAGCGTTTAGCAACTAATGTGCAACCCAACATGAACAAATTGACCAACTAAAAGATTAGCAACTAAACGCCATCCAATGTCCAACCCAACATGAACAGATTGAATTGTGTTGAATTTGGCAAAAAATCAAAAGCCAACAATTTGTAAAATTTATCAGATTTTTCATCTTTTTTGACCTTTTTTTAATGAAATTGAGAATTTTTTTTTGGGTTTTATTGAATTTTGTTGAGTTAAAATTGCTGATGGGTTTGTCAACTTCGCTGATTATTTTTTACACACGAGACGTTTTCGGTCCTTCGCATTTGCCAAACAATTACTTACAAAGATACCAAGTTGGGAGTTATGGATAATATCCAAACAAATGGTCTTTGTGGGTTAAGATGAAGAAAAAATCCTAAAAGTACGATCGTGGATGCACATCATATACTCTTGATCCTCTATGATACTTTGAAACAATTTATAGTAATATGAGGAAATTACTGGACTTTCCATTCGTCCATTCTTTTTTGTTTTTAACGGCTTAGACACGCTGACTTCTTTCGACTGTTTGTCTTCCTAAGAAAAATACCAAGATGGGAAAATATTCAACCCAAAAGAGTCCACTATCGTAAAAAAAAAATTCCAGGCAGACAGACAGCAAACATACTTCTTCCATCGACAATTATTACACCATCACAATAAAATTTCTAATTAAATTTCCAGCACAATTAATAAACATAAGTACGATAGCGAAATCGTTGATGATACCAAATGGGATTTACTCCCGCAGATAACCGTCTAAATGTATGGTGTTGCGTGGTTTTGCGGCTCGTGTATGCGATATTCATTGTACAATCCGTTTCTTGCGCGATTCCGTCGAGATTGAATCCTAAGCGCGTTTTACGTTGATGTTTTGCAGCAGTAATTCAATTTTACCGCTTTCCGCGATTACGAGAAGCGGAAGCTGGCGTTTATGATAAACCACGCACTTCCACCCTAGAAAATATACGACTCATCAATCAAAGTTAACATAGATTTTTGTTATGATCTAAGTTACGTGGAAAATCTGTCTATGACACTATTAATAAATTGATTATTATAATTTTTTGAATTATTTTGCGAGAATGTCATTAGTCATTATTGTTTACACACACCACATCAAACACACAAACAAACAAAAAACATAACTAAGTCGTGTAGAAAATCTCTCTATAACACAATCAGTTTATTATTATTTTTATTTATTTATTTATTAAATTTTTTTAATTTTTACCATACAATGGTGTCGGGGCTTAAGTATAGCCCTAGATATTTTAACTATTACAAATTTCCTCCATTCTCTTCTATCCTCTGTTAGTTCCTTTGCTTCTGCCCATGTCTTTCTCCCCTTCTCCAGTATTCTTGTCTCCCACACTCTGTTAGCTGGTCTTGTATCTTCCATTTTTTGTAAGTAGTTGTCTCTTTCCTAAATTCCAGTGTCAGTTGTATTTCTAGGTTTTCTCTTGTTTTCTTCTTCTTTTTTCTTCTTTTCTTCGTCGTTTCTGGTGGCACCTTGTGCACGAAAGTGGAAGGGGCGTAGGGATGTTAAGGCGGGTGAAGGACAAATTGAACCAGACACAGCGAAACGACGGAGACAGAATATATTATATACGCGTGCAAATAGTAGGAAACGTATTTATTTAATTAGTTATGCCAATAAAAGTTGTTTTTCTTTAAAAACAATGTTTACGTTCCATCAGTTCCCAATTAGCGAAACCTTGTCTGGTCGTTTTCTCAAAATTCGATCATCGAAAACTTCATCGACGTCAGCGAAAAATTTAATAAAATATTTTAAGCCAACGCCATAAAAAAAACGCAATATAAAATCTTCTCTCGGCGGCGCAATTTCAGGTTCACATTCGGGCGCTTTATTTCGCGACGAAACTTGCATTTATATTTACCGCTCACTTTTATCGCAAACTTCGTCTGTGGATGCGTGCATGTGCCGAAAATAAATTCGCCGGCGCGGCGTGTTGATATTCTACGAAGATGCATCCACAAACGGATTCGGTAGATTGCGATCAATCATTTTCAAGCTCATTGTTTAGGGTTTGCGTAGTTTATTTCTTGTGTGTTGATTACACAAAACAGCAAAGGGATTTAGAAAACTAGTTTTTAGCAATGCCGTTCAAAACCATAAAAATTAATGCCTATTAAAGCAGATGTGCTTTGCGTCAAGAATTCTTGCCCCACGTTGGGCGCCAAATTTTTACCGCGCTTATAGAAATTAATTATCACATTCGAATTAATGTTGATATAAAACAATTTATTTGACCCTCACGTACAACTTCCAACGTGCAAGTGCTAAGTGTTCAATCAGAACAAAAAACGTGGAAAATTATACATCACATCCAGAAAGGAAATGCCGTATAAAATAAACGATTTTCGAAGCTTTACCTACAACATATGCTACCTTAAATGACTTTCGAGCTGCCTAATCCATTATTTATGCGATTTAATCATAGCAGTTCGTATTCAGGAGCTCAGTTTTTTTTTGTACTTTGTACATTGTGACAATCTTGGTCTTTACTATTTTGATTTTCTTGCTTACGAAAATGAGTCATATAAATTTGTTTCCTAATCTGTTGCTATTATCGATTATTAAGTCCAAATATTTACTGATTGCTTAAAGGCTATTGTTGTATTGTTTATTCATCAATTATTAATCAAGGATTAATCTAATAGCGAAATATTTCAAATCACAATTTATTACAATGATAAACAATTTAATATCTTTAGGATGTATGATATTTTGAAAAGTTTGTAAGTTTTTTTAAATACTCATAAAATTCATGTGCTTTCAAAACTTGGAACCGAATAAACTTACTCGACATCCAAGTAAATGAATAAAATTTCTGTTGCTGAAAACAATACAACCAAAAAAACTGTTACAAACAGACTGAATTTTCCCCTATGAGTTGAAAAAGAGATAACTAGCTTCAAGGCATAGAGTTCATTGTTCCAGATATTTACGAAGTGGTGGAGCTTTTTAAATCGAACTTTCAAGACGAGTTGGGAATTGCTTATTTCTCAACGTAACGAATCTCTCCGTGGTTAGCGTTGATATGGGTCGTTCAATTTGAACTAGTTTACAGTTCGTTATCCAAATGAAATTTTTCGATTTTATTTTTTGCGTCGTTTATACTTTCCAAGTCACTAAACCGTCACACTGGCATCATTTCAGACGTTTCGGGTAGTACGGATATTTATTAGCGTCGGCCGGAGCGACGCGACGTCGAGGGGCTTTCAATTCAAAAAATTCATTTCGAACGCTCTGCAAGGAGTTCTACGAGGCATCGAGATCTTTAATCAAAGGCAGCAAAGCGATGGATGTAGTCTGCTGAATGGCAACGATTTGTCAGGCTGCGTTCGGTGTACACTTAAGGGGCAAAAGTCAGGTAATATATGTCAGGTATGAGAGCTGGTGAATCAACTAAGTGGATCGTTTTTACCACGAAAAGGGGGAATACGTTTTGCCCCTTTTAGTCAAGTGAATGCTACGAGAAGACGACTAATGGATTTTAATCCATTCATGTTCAGGGCCATTGTAAATTTTCTTATACATGACGTATCCTTAATGTCGTTGAAATATTCACACACAATAGAAAATATTTTGAAAATATAAAAATGAAAAAAAAAATAAAATGGCAGTTATAGCAATGGACAAAGTATCAGAGGAATCAACAGATAGATTTACACATAATTTAAAGAGATAGATTAATAATTTTGTCGAAGAAGTAATTTCAAACTGTGTCTTCTGACAAAAATAAATTTGCTATCAATGGAAACGCTTTAAAGAATGAGCTTTTATATATATTTATATATATTTTGGCCTGTCTATTATACTGTCAGTTATAATCATTAAATAGAAAACCGAACCAACCCAAATCGAAACATAAGTAACTAGAGATGTTACTAAATAGACTGACCAAATAAATTAACATATAGCTTTTCTCTCAGGCCGTTAGGCCAATAGCTTAGTTATTCTTCTCCATACTACGACATGTTGAGCCTTAACTGTCAAATCCTTTATTTTTTTCTCACTAAGGTCCTCCATGACTCTCTCTCTCTCCGCCGCTTCATAGATCTTCCTATCTTATTTTATCATGTTTTGGTACCTCTCCATGATATATTCTTCACCACTCTCTCATCTCCCATTGTCTCCATATTTCCCAACCACTGCAGCCTCCTTGGCTTCAATGCCCTATTTATCTATGGTTGTTAGAAGATATTATATAAGTCCTCATTTGTTCTTCTAACATACATGAAAAGCCAATAGTGACGAAAAAATTTAGAAACGTCTTATAAATGAAACTTCTCCGTTGTAATTTTCTACTTTTGCCTTCCAGTTTAATAACAATTATAACGACCAAATAAGACGACAAATAGAATGACAAAGCTGCGCACACAAAACAAAAGATAGACTTAAAAGAAGAACGCTTAGATTGATATTTTTTACTTTTCCAAATTTATTGTTGTCCTCTCAGTAAGATAAGATAATTTCAAGTTAAGTTAAGTTAAGTTTCAATGAACGGAATGGTTGTGCCAATCACCATGTATAATTAAACCACAAAATTTAAATAATTTGCTTATTTTATTAGACTTTTTTCTGACTTTCTGGCTTAATGGTCTGTTCATACTAACAGTTCAGACACTGACATCGTGATCGTCCGTTTTTTGTCGACTTTTTCTTGTTACTTTTTATCAAGATTTTCTTAAGTTTTGTATACGTTTTCGGCCTTTGATCGCCATCCCTTTATTTTGCTTATTTTAATAGACATTTTCTGGCTTTCTGGCTTAAAGCTCAGTTCATACTAATAGTTCAGAGAGTGACATCGTGATCGGCCATTTTTTGTTCTATCAACTTTTCCTTGTTACTTTTTATCAAGATTTTCTTAAGTTTTGTATACGTTTTTGGCCTTTGATCGCCATCTCTTTACCCAGAACTTTGAACATCCAATGTTCATTAAAATATTATTATAATTTTCGCCATTCACACTTTATTTATTTTATTGCATCCATGATTTGCCATTTTTTGTCCATCAGAGCAAACTAACAGGGTTGAGAGTGAATTTGGAACAACTGTGGAAACTGATGAATCTTTCATGGTAGAAAATAAAAAGGATAAATCTTTGGGTATAAAACACAGGCTTAGACTGATAAAGCTTACTTTTGGATCGCCATTCTTATAATCCTATCCGTTTCCACAATTAGGAAATTTATGAACAAAATAAAGGATGTTTTATTAAAATATGATGTTGATTTTGTCAATGATACACAAAGAAAATAAAAATCTAGATCAATAATAATTAATCTCACTATTACACTTTGAATGAATTGTCCGAGCTGTTTAGTTTTAGTTTGTGCAAGTGACCCAATTCCTTCTTAATAATAATATATCATTTTTAACACTACGGGTAAGACAGGTAATTGGAAAACGCCGTTGGTAGGTATATCGATCATGTTTTCTCGCGCGTACCATTTTTATTATATCGCCGGAATATTGCATTAAATTCGGTGATTTATTATTTTTTATGTGGGTATTTGCGAATGCCTCCTATTTAAGTAGATAAAAATTCTCGTTCGAAAAATAAATTACGATCTTTGTGTAAATTGAACCGAATTGCGCTGGTCATTTTTAATATCGGGACGAAATGCGAACTGAATGGTTTCAAACATTTAATTCGTGATTTCGAGCGTTTGTGTCGCGTGGTTATCGCACACGCGATGAGATAATAACGAAAATGTGTGTGAGTCAGTTCGGGTACGCAGATCGACTCGATCGCTTTATTAATGGGAATCTTGACAAATTAATCAATTACGACGACTCTTATCACATCGTTAAATATAATTTAATTGCACCTTATCTTCACCGACCATTCGTTGCAGACTTTGTCGTTAAAATTGTTATAAATTGTGTTTAATTACAAAAGATGTACTTTTCCAATTATTACATTTCTTGCGTTATCGATGTTTCTTTCTGTGTGTAAAGCTTACAATAAATGTAGTTTGTAATCGACTTATAAATATTATTTACTATTTAAAATATGTTTCTAAAATTGAAAAAGAATTTACGATTTCGATCATAATCAAATATGTGCATAAATTTATTCAAATTGTATCTCCACACCTGTATATGCAGTTCATTTTAGATCTTATATTCATGATCACATTTTCAAATTCCGGTCCACATAAATTTGTGTATTTTAATATTTTACGCCTCACGCTATAAAAATTAAAGTGCGTGCGCGACGATCGTAAAATACGCAAAATACACATTCGATATGGGGAAAGTAGGAAATGTGTTCCTTTTCGGCGATAAAAAATTCCGTTTTTATGCCGCTCTAAGGAGCTTTAATAGATATATTCCGGAGGTAATGGACGACATTAGTAACGTTCCTCGGGCTATCTTATTGTGATATACACTTTTATTTACTAAAGTTGCAATTCCGGCTTTTAATACCCTGTACTTACGTTTCTTAATGCTGCTGTAAACCTTGTGTTTTAGACAATTATACAAAAATCGATAGACCTCACAGATCTCGGTGGGTTTTATCACGGGAGTACCTTATTTTTTTAATTTTGTTTTGTGTAATTTGTAAAACTGCGGTTATTTATTTTGAAGGAATAAAATGTCAGAATTGCAAGGATAAATTTTAAATAGACAATGTAAGCATTGAGAATTTAATTAAATTAAAGTAATAAAACATTTCTATTAAAAATTCTATAAATTCCACGTTAAAATGATATTTTTCAGATTTACATATTTTAACTCATCCTCTTTCCGCTGAGTTATACTTACTTGTATAATATTGGAACACAAATAAAAAAATATTTTTACAAATGATAAATCTTTACACATTTTAACCGATCACATTCTTCATGCATTTAACATTAATTTCTATGTATAATGTTACAAGCACGGAATGATTTATTTATACATTTTTAAAGAATTAAAAACAAAAATTAAGGACTTAAAAATTAAAATTCTTATCGAACGTAAAAAATTGTATAAACGCAAATTTATTTACAATTTGGGAATGATTCCCGGATGCAAATTAAAGTTTTAATAATATAATTTAACATCTTTCGTGGAATTTAATTCCTTAAGCTTTTATTATGGTTCCATTTTATTATTCGGATTTAGGACTTAACAAATAATTTTCCACTGTGCGTTGATTAAATATTTACGGAAGAAAATATCTGGTATCCAATGATTTTTTTATGCTTCATATTTTCAGACAAATATTTTTTGGGTTGTATTGGATATTTGTTTATTTAGGAAATTTATTCATTCTATTCTTTTATAGATTTCTTAGTGACTAATTGTCAGTATTCTATTATTCTATTATACCGTGTGGTGATAAAGTTTGGAACAAAATTCATAAAAACGTTTTATAATGTTTTTAAGAAAATCGCTCGAACAGGTCAATTTTTGTTTTTAAAATGCCGTCTTCTGACGTTAATTTTTTTGGAATGTCGTCATTTGTTTTTGCACAATGACGTCATCATAATTTTTTTTAAATGACAACCCCCACTTTTTTCTTCGGTTTTTAATAGACCTTCTTACTACTTAAACGGTGATGTAAAAAAATTGGTACCTCACATAACAATTTTTTTGAATAAATGAGACATTTACTTCAGATCGTCAGTGGTTATAATTTAGTAAAAATGACAATCGTAAACATTCTAAATTAAAGCAAATAACAGTAATTTATGTATCTAAGACTAAGAATGAAGTTTTAAGGTGCAATGACGTCATTATCGATTTTTTTAAATGACACCTCTTATTTTTTTCTTTT
>JAFFZR010027525.1:0-30439 GCA_018397195.1 Lethrus apterus | reverse complement strand
GTAATCAGTGGAAAAAGCTACACATTTTTGATGTATTGACCAACATCGTAGCTTCTCTACTAACGAAGTTATCGCATGTGCGGTGACCTGTGTTAATATCGTCGTAGCTCTTTTGTTTTTCATTTCTGGGACATAGTAGTATAAGAAGATTTTGTAGAAAATTTCATTTTCTACCGACTGCTACACGAATATACAAGGTGTTCCATTTAAAAAATGAAATTATCGAGTTGGCTCTGAAATGTGATGCGGAATTGTTTTTTTGTGGTGACCATTACAATCAGTGGAAAAATCACTGCATCTTTGCTAATTTAACCGACTCTGTAGCTCCAAAAATAACGAAGATAGCAATAGTGCACAGATAACTTTGAACACTTTGTATACCGTCCGGCTAAATGCGGCCCGACAGACCGAGCGTTTCGTGTAGGGTCACTACAAAGAATTGTTCGCGTATATATTTCATACTGCTTTTTTAATGGTAATGGTTTGCGTCGCGGGCTCTTAGACTATGATGATTTCTGGTTCCAATTAAAGCAAAGTTTCCCGAATATTTTTATTTAGCAATTAGAATTTCGACAGATTTTATAGCCACTTTAGCTACTTTGATAGCCGGTTTAGCTAGTTTGATAGTCATTTTAAAGGGTCCACCTTCTCAAATACTTCACATAAAGTTTTAACAGTTGATAATTAATTTGCGAGGCTAAAAGTTTCCAAATTATGGGTACACTTCTCATTTAGGGCAAACCTCAATTCGACTATATTATATAGGTTTTCCACATTTCCCTAATCCATGGAGCTGTCGTAATTTAAAACAACTGCAAATTGATCACGGGAGCAATCAAACTGATTTACTGTGAATTCAATAAAAAAAAAAGCAAAATTAATTGGAAATGTCCAATTTTCAACATTTCTGTTGGAAAAGGCATTTTCAGAAATTTTGTGTTATAATAACAAATACGTAATAATAATAATAATAATAATAATAATACAAATGAAGAATATGCTACTTGATCTCAAAATGAATTTAAAGAGAACACAAACGGATGTTTAAAACTTAAGGACTGAGAAAGGAATGAGAATGGAAAAATTAAAGGATAGAAATTACTTTGCAAAGGAAGCAAAGATTAAAGAAAATTAATAGAAGAATACATGAAAGGTATATATTGTAACAAACTGATGTGCGACTCCACCTATCGGTGGACGCCGCAACATCAAGAGTCGCCCGCTACTTGAGCAAAACCACAGGTTCGATTTGCATTGATCGCTCACAGCAGCCTTACTGACGACGGGTTAATCGCCCAGAAACTAACAATAGTCTGCTGAGGTGAGCGTTTAATGCAATGTCTAGCGTGTGTTTCAAATCTAAAGGTACATATTATTCGTAATCGATCAGTAATTTTTAATGGAAAATTGCTCACCATAGACCATAGAACGAAAAGAAAATGACAGAAATTGCAAGATCTATAAGCAGATATGACTTAAAAATTTGTATACAGTCAAAGCTTACTTTGAGGACAGCTCCCATAAGCGGATATCATTCCTAAAACACGTTCTCATAAGCGGACGCTCCGTCAAACATAATTGCCGCCAACAGGCTTGAAACGCTTCCAAGAGCGGACATTTAAAGCTGAAAAGTGCGTAGGTGGCAAAATGGCAAAAGAAAGATTGACCATAATGTTTTGTGCAAACATGATTGGAAAAACGAAAAACTTTTGGTTATTGGAAAAGCTGCTCGACCACGGGCAATGAAAAAGGTAGCTGTTAATAGTTTGCCTGCTACCTGGACTATCAATAAAAAAGCATAGATTACAAGAATTATAATGATCGACTGGCTTCTGGATATGGACAGGAGAATGGGAATCAAAAAACATAAAATTTTGCTTTTTCTGGACAACGCTGGGTCACTTCCTAGAAGTCTAAACCTAAAAAACATTAAAATCATATTTTTACCATCTAACACCACATCTGTTTGTCAGCTCTTGGACCAGGGCATAATTAAAAAGTTTAAGTTTTTTTATCGTGGTCTGATTTTGATGTCCTCAAAAATGGCCAATGTTTCCTCCGCCTCAGAAGTTTCAAAATCTATTAACGTTTAGCAAGCTGTTTACTTTATCAAAAAGGCATGGGACAAGGTAACTCAAAATACCATTCAAAACTGCTTCGGCAAAGCAGATTTTTAAAAATCTGAAGGTCAAGGGTTAGACGTGACGGAATATGACGCAGAAGATGAACTGCCATTGGCAACCCTAGCAGAGTTTTGGAGGTACTTTACTGAAATTGATTAATCTAAAAGCCAAATGGATGATGACTTTATTAATTTGGATCAAACGTTATCAATTGAAAGCAATTTAATGAAAATCACGAAACCGAGAATAATATAGTGACGAAGAAGAAAATGAAGATGCTGGTCCGTTTCCTATGCAAGCGCCTTAAAGGTCGTTGAAAACCTAAAAAAAATTTTCAGAAGCAGATTATGTTGCATTCGAACAACAATATTGAATCGTATTACCAAAATTGTTTTTTGCAAGAAAAACTTCAGTCAAAAATACTGGATATTTTGTTTAATTACGATTTTTTCCAATTTTTTAAATGTTGAAACAGAAAGACGAAAAGGTGATGATGAAGAAAACGCGTGAATGGAAGAAAATAGGAAGAATATGAACATAAAAAGGAAGCACTTTTGGCTTTTAATAAAACATATTTTGTTCATTGTTACATTAAAAATTTTATAAAAACATTACACATATTTTGCAAAAATTAAAATTAACTATCGATCAGAAATTTGTCCTACAATTCAGGCGAAAATATTTGATCGCAGACGCAAAATATAACATGAGAATATCCGGGCATTGACTGAGTTGCAGAAGTAGACTAACTGAATTCCCGACCAGAATTGAGGGCACCCACAGGGGTCGTGAAATCCATCACATCGCCTTTTCATAGCCTCTCGTCTGGCGTTGGACGTGAAAATAAATATCATCAGAAATGTCGCGACCTCCTGCATCACAATGAATAGATAATGTGCGTAGTTGTTCTTACAAATGTTCGTGCAAATTTAACTTCGATCGTGCGAAATTCCCAAACTGGCTTTAAATTCTTTCCCCAAAATGCATTTGTAAAGAGAAATACGCGTTTTAAAAAAACACATACACGACATAAGAACAAGCTAAGAAAATTTTCAGATAATAATGAATAATTAGAATTAAATTAAAATTCATAGAAAACCTATAATTTTAGGGGTATTTTATAAACTCGATATATTACTGAGTGACATTACGATACACTGAAAAAACGAGTATAATTTACAAAATTCAATTTACGAAACAAAAAAATTAAGATTGCACTTCTTAAATGAAACAACCGATCACTAAGTGTAATTTTTTGAAATATTACAGTGATGGCGAACCCTTTTGAGAAGTGGGTCAAATTTTGTTCATTATTTTTTTAATATTAGCCCGTGGGTCACCAAGTCGGTGCCCCCCCCCCCAGGTGGTAAAAAGGGTCCCAATAATTTCTTAACAGAAAAACTTAACAGTTGACCATTTTTTGGATTTCGCTTTTAAAATCTTCTAAAAAGGTTTTCGTTTACGTTTTTTAATATTTTTTATGACATAAAAAATAAGTTTATTAAAATCAACGCTTGGGTCATTTAAAAAGCCTTCGTGGGTCAGTGTCTGACCCGCGGGTCATAGGTTCGCCACCACTGAAATATTAGTTGAACTAGAAATTTAAAAAAATTTTTTTTTAAATACAGAAATTTGCAACACGAGCAACTTCTACCCAACCTGTGTAGACGAGTTAAATTTTCGTTGGAATTTATTATTAAAAAATTAATTAAATTAAAAAATTCAAAAAACTGCATAATATACAATTACCATCTACATTTTTTCTACAATTTTCCCTTTAGACAATTTATTCAAATTTATACCGCATTCTTTGAAATTTTGCTTTGCAATCTGCACAAGTCGATCCGAATACCAAAAGCCATAAATCGCAGCATAGGCGAGTATAAAAATAATGAAGGGTGCTGCTTCATCGCAGCAGATTGAAAAGACGCGTTACCGGGATTGACTGGGAGCTTCCATCATCCAAGTCCACGTCCCAAAGGAGTAGATACAACCCTCCTGACTCACGCACCTTCTATAGTTCCGCAAGACCGATGCAAGGTCTGTACCGATCGTATGTCAATACAACAACTATTGTAATCACGCAGCTTGATAATCGGTTATTTTGATGACAGAATGTTGGTCCTTTGGGATTTCTTTGAAAATAATAAACGTTGTACGCAAAATTCCACGTTTTTACTTTCGAATTTAAGTTTAAGACTTTTATGTGTTAACGAAGGACGCTTTTTATTCGGAGTGATTAAAAAAAAGCGAGGGGGTGGTTAAAAATAATTCTTTATTCGCTCGTTCCCCAAGGACGAGGTGGTGCCCCTCGGTGTTTCACTTAATAAGTGCATTCGTTAGAGGGCTCTGCAATGTGTTTTGCGCGGTTTCGAGAGCGGATCAAGTGTGAATTAAGAAGGGGTGTGTCACATTAGATGGCGGGGCGGTTCAAACCACCGACACGCCTGCACTGTTAGTCTAAACAAATATTTCATCATATGGCTTTCGTGTGGATTCTTGGATATATTTTGCCGACGTCGATGGAAAATTATGCAATTTTTATTACTTTTTAATAATAATTTGAAAAATTCAATGTACGTTGTTCAATTTTTATTTTATTCATTATAAAAAAAATTTGGACTACTTAAAATTGGAAAATAATCCATTATTAAAAATATTTTTGTTTAATGAATAGTTTTCAATTTTGTTTTAATTGTCCCTTTGTCATGGTGACTTCATAAATTTAATTGTTATCTTTTTGTACATAAAATTAAATTTAAAAATTAATAAACGGTAATTTATTAAAAAGATTGGAGACTGTGGCTGTAAAATATACAAAAAATAAAAATTCCCTTACCACATTAAAATTTAGAAATTTAAATACGTATTTCGGCCATCCTCGGTAATTTATTATTTTGGCACCCAATCTTTGATTTCGAAAAAAATTTCAATACTTCCTCATTCAAATTACATAATTTCGAAAGAAATTTCAACATTTTTTAGTGTATATTAAAAAATTTGATAGTTTTTTTTTTCAAATCTTAAAATCCAGAATCCAATTATGCTTAGTTAACTGTCAAAGTTTTAAGCGTTAAAAACATTTGTCTGCATTTTCTGTCCAAAAATTTTAGCTGCCAAAGTTACAGGAATTAAAATTTCTGTTGGCAAAATATTTTGTCGAAATTGCAGATGAATTTTTTTTTCTTGTTTACATAATTAACTGTCGAAATTGTTAGCTGCCAAAAGGTTCCCCATGATTTTTAATTGTAAAAATATTTATGTGCCACATTTTCCAACTTTCAAAATTGTGGGCGGACAAACCTTTAACTGTGTATTTTTTATTTTAGCTTATTTTTTTATATCATTTAGAATTCTCATAATTTGTTTATTTTTTACAATTTAAACCAACTTATTCGATTCTAACTTTTAATCGAGTCGTCTTTCCTTCTTCTTCTTTTTTTTATATATTTCAGTATGTGTCATTTTTTAGATCTTTTACTTCTTCGAGGCATTTTTATTATTTTTTCTTTCTTCACCAAAAATTTTTTTCCACATGTAACACGAACATTCCATCAAGTAGGGATTTTTCTGTATATTCTGATTTCTTAGTTTCTTTTCTATTTCTTTTTATTTTCTTCCTCCCCGCTTTTATAATAGGTACATGTTTATAATTTTTTTTTTAATTTTAAATATTACGTCGATTTTTCTCATTTCTCTTGTTATATCGTTATTTCCAATAGAAAAAATAATAAAATGATTAAAATGAACAAAATTTAAAAAATGAATAAAATGGCGATGTAGAAATAAGACGAATTATACAGGCTAAAGAATACTTAAATTAAATCCGCAAAAATGGCCGCTTTTAATAAAATTCTGTGACAAATCGTAAAACATTTAATTTCATATTTCGTCTAAGCTTCAAATTATTATTTTAAACAAGAAACCACAAAAAATACATAAAAACAAATGCTAAACTTTGCAATTTTTTCCGTTATCCTACACATCCTTTCCTTTGATAACAGTTTTGCCGAACATATTGCGGTGTTAATTTGTTTTATACACACATATAAGAATATTTTAGGTTCCTGTCCTATTGACGTCAAATTCGGATCTGATTTCGATGAAGATCTTTTCGTCTTTTAAACAAAATAAATTTGAACAAAAACGTAGTAAGCGATTTTTGTCTTTATCCTGCCAACGTTTTCTTAAATAATGCAAAAATTCCCTAAATGTTACCAATTAAATATGCTATTTTTGTTTAAAAACCATGTTTACAATTAAAATAACTTGATTATGATCAACCATCATTTAACCAAAAACATACCGCAAAATCCTAAACATAAAAAAAAACAAATTATGAAATTCAAAATATCTGATTTGAATGAAATTTCAGGTACACGTAACCCTCCAGGGTTGACTACCAACCTGGACCATCAGTCGTTGTGGAAAACCCCGACGAAAGAAAAATCCGGAGAATTTTGAGGTTACGTCGACCACATGATCGTCGACCACCAGATTCTACACGCAGTGAATCCTGACAGTATGGGCCTCCAGCAGACATCTCTTGGTATTTTCGAAGCCCGGATCCTCAAATAACCCCTCATAAAGAGTGATCGGAGTCTTTGGTACAAAATTATCGGAAGATAACAATTTTATACATTTTCCAAGTTTTCTAAGTAAATGTTATATACAAATACTAAGCGTAATTATTTATAGATTGAAACTTGATATGAACATACCTTTGGATCCATCTATTGACAATTTATTTACATTTTCTTTGATCGACTTGTCCGATAACACTGCAATATGTATTCAAAATTTTTCAGAATCATATGTAGACCATTTTACAGGCACGTAATTGAAAATTCTATATGTGTAAATGTTCTTGAAGGTCGTAAATTAATATTTTATAATTTTTTACACTTAGTTCAGATTTTTTTTTTTTTTGTTGACAAAGACAACAAGTTGCAGACACATAAAGCCGATTCATACACATCTGATGTGCGAGCGCTAGTCTAAATTCTAGTGTAATTCGACTAAGACGAATAGATTTAATTAAATCGCCTTTTTGAAAGTCACGCCAATCCAAATTGGATTTTGTAATTGTTGCAAACGCGTCTGTCATGAATACACGTCGAGAGACAGCGGCAATCTAATTATGCAATTGGCGTGACACTAAACATGGGAGTGACATCGCTCGGGAGTGATTGACAAGCCACACTAATAAACCTACACGGACGTAGACGTACCTATACA
Organism: Lethrus apterus; assembly: GCA_018397195.1. NCBI lineage: Eukaryota > Metazoa > Arthropoda > Insecta > Coleoptera > Geotrupidae > Lethrus > Lethrus apterus. Next base: position 23,078 of record JAFFZR010027525.1, on the reverse strand, counting down.
GTGCAGTGAGTCGCTCTGCATTGTCGTCGATAATTATCCATTAGACGTAATACACGTTATCATAATTACAATGAAAATTTGATAGGAAATTTAAAAATTTACCAAAGATGGACGTTTTGTGTTTACGGATTGTGATTTCCGTGCAATTTTGTCATTTTAATAAGAATAAAACAGAACTGCCGTTTTCGTGGATTTTTTCAAACTCAACGTGTGTTAAATCTAAATTAAATAAGTTATTACTTTATTACAATTGTAAATCCACCTACGGTATAATTTCATTATTAATGTACATATTGGCAGTGGGGCATTGTTCGGCCACATTACGTCAATCGGGTATGACGCGAATTTCATGTAATGTCAGAGCAACGATAATGCAAATACACGGTATAGACATCAAGCTGTCCTATGTTCGTCTCGCGAAGTCAGCGCGTCTCCCGAGACCCCGACATTCACCCGACATGAATGACGGAATAACTTCACACACAAACACCTTCTTCTCAGCGCGACTACTTTTCGAAAGAGCTTCTTCCATCCGCACTTCTTGTCACCGTTTGATTTGCTTACGCTTACAATGGCATGCATTCGCGAGGATTTGGATTTCTGTAGCGTGCCTCTCAGGGTGTGGATTTCTTTGTCGCTCGACGGAATATAAAACTCAACGTCGTGTTTTACAGGATATCGGTTACATAAAATAAGAGACAAGGAATTTTTTTTATATACAGTCTGTTCACGGAAAAATTCTACAATAGCTAACTTTTTTATTTAAAGAGATACAATCTTGGTTAAATGGACAAAGATTAAGTACCGCAATGGGCATTTCACGCAATAAATTATAAAACAAAAGAACATCGCGTTGCTAAGATACAAGCATAACTATTAATTTTTTAAATTGAACACCCTGTATATTTTTATTTTTTAAGTTGCTCTAGTTGCCTACTATAATTAATTGTAAGGCAATTTTTCTCTAAGATCGCTAGTTAAGGAACAATAATTTCTTGCATTCTGGGTGTTCACGAATTATTCTACAATAGCTAACTTTTGTATTTAAAGAGATACAAACTTTGTTAAATGGACAAAGTTTAAGTACCTTGTAACATCTGGTTGCTAAGATACAACGATAACGATTAATTTTTTAAATTGCACACCCTGTATATTTTTATATTTTTAAGTTGCTCTGATTGCCTGCTATAATTAATTAGAAGACAATTTTTCTCTAAAACCTCTATTAAAAGAGTTTTGGAGAAAATAATTTTGCAAATTTCATTATAATTATAATAGTGGTAAATAAATAATTTATAACAATTTCTTTTATTATTATTGATGTGAGATGCATAATACACATTGATGCAGTCCGAAGGATGAAAAACATTTATAAAACAACTTGTTGCAAGAGGAGGACCGATAACAATATTTCTTTTGCTTTTTGGTTTTTATTATTTTATTACTTTATTTTTTAACTCCTTGAGAACTCCTAGAGAAAAATTATCTTATAATTAATTATAGCAGGCGACCAGAGCAACTTAAAAATATAAAAATATACAGGGTGTTCAATTTAAAAAATTAATAGTTATGCTTGTATCTTAGCAACGCGACGTTTTTTTGTTTTATAATTTATTGCGCGAAATGCGCATTGCAAGGTAGTTAAACTTTGTACATTTAACCAACTTTGTATCTCCTTAAATAAAAAAGTTAGCTATTGTAGAATAATTCGTGAACACCCAGAATGCAAAAAAATTATTATTTTTTTTAACTCCTTAACTAGCGATCCTAGAGAAAAATTCTTTTATAATTAATTATAGCATGCAACCAGAGCAACTTAAAAATATAAAAATATACAGGATGTTCAATTTAAAAAATTAATAGTTATGCTTGTATCTTAGGAACGCGATGTTCTTTTGTTTTATAATTTATTGCGTGAAATGCGCATTGCATGGTACTTAATCTGTGCCCATTTAATCAAGTTTGTATCTCTTTAAATAAAAAAGTTAGCTATTGTAGAATATTACCGTGAACAGACTTTATATTTTGTTTAAATTTTTATGGTTGAATTCATGGATCTCACTTAATGGAAGTTCCAACCTTGTTAAAAATGCGAAAAAACTCTTCGAAGAAAATGAAAATGTTTTTTAGCCCCTTTTTTAAACAAACTGTTCCAACCTCATTGTTTGGGAAAAAATAAAGATGCAAGAAAATTTCTTTACAAAATTAATTCTCAATCACATTGCTTGACTTGACGTATTTGTATTACTACTTATTGAAAAAAAAAAACAATGTTCTCTAGGTTTGAGCCAAATCGAAGTCATGGATCTCACTTAAAGCACACTCACTCCTGTTCAACAGTTTCCAAATTTTCTATTCGCAATTGCTGAATACCAATTGATTGAAATGGGAAAGTGTTTTAATTACATGCTTACATGAATGTCTCTTTTAAGATCAGAGTTAATTTAAATGTGGTGTTAGTGCCCAAAGCAAGATTTATGATTTTAGTTACCTTTGAGGTATCATCTTACATACAGAGATTGTCCAGAAATTGTCAGTAATTTCGCAAAGAATAATTACAAAAAGGCTTCACAGATCCCTTGCTTTTCATTGAAATTTATGAAGGAACAACTAATCCCAACCCATTTTTCAAGTCAGCCGTTTGTTAAAATTTTTGGTTTTAAATCCCTTTACTTGATAAAAATATAATCTCGAAAAACGTTGCTGTAAAACGAAAATTTGTTAAAAAAGTGGAAAATAATCTCCAAAAATGAGGCTGTAGTTCCAGCCTCGTTAAAAATGCGGAAGGACTCGAAGAAGAAACTGAATATGTTTGTTTCTTTTGACCCGTTTTTTTAACAAAATATTCCAACCTCATTGTTTGGGGAAAACGTTCCAACCCCATAAGTTGATAAAAAATAATCTCAAAAAAAGAGGCTGTAAAATAGAAATTTCAGCCTTGTTAAAAATGCGGAAGAACTCGACAAAGAAACTGAATATTTTGTTTCTTTAGCCCCGTTTTTTTTGTAAAAAAATCTTCCAATCTCATTGTTTGGGAAAAAAGTAACCTGAAATAAAGATGGAAGAAAATTTCTCCACAAAATTAAATTCTAATCACGTTGCCTGGCGTATTTATTACATTACTTAATTTTTAGAAAAAATAAATTCTCTGGGTTGAATTGTACAACCTCAAACCTCAATGAAGAATCCAGCTTTAAGTGTTTTTGTCAAACTCGATGATTTTCTGAAATTTCGTCGAAAAGTGATAAACTTCGACAAAGAAAATGAAAATTTTACTCTTCAGCTACCATTTCCAAAAAAAATGACTTCATTAAAAAAAAAATGTTTACCTTAAACAAGAAGTAAGAAAATTTCAATAAAATAAAATTCGTTTTTCATTTTGTACATCCAACCTAATTAAAGAAAATTTCCAACCCGAAGGAGTTTTCTCTGGGGTTGGAACAAAGTTCAAATCTCAACAAAAAAATTTAACCTCAGCTCATTTTTCTCAAACTGTTAGTTAAAATCTTTGGTTACTAAATGCATTATTTGATAAAAAAAAGTAATTTCGAAAACTAGGCTGTAATATGGAAATTCAAACCTCATTAAAAAAGGAAAATTTCAGCCTTTTATGTTTGTTTTTCCCAAAAACTTTTCCAACTTCATTCTTTGAAAAAAGCAGTGTTTGAAATGCACAGCCCATTTTCTTTGGGGTTATGTTGTGTCACCTCAACAAAAAAATCTACTTCTATCCATTATTGTTAAAATTTTTGTTTTATTTCTTTCAACTTCGAATTTCCAAACCCATTTTTTGATGAACGTAAACTCTAATCGTTGAAGTATCAAACGCACATCTTGAAAAATTACGCCTAGACTTTTGCTTCCAATCTCATTTTGTTTTTTGACTAGAAACGTGTTGTTGACTTTAACAATTCTACTTCTTTTTAAACAAAAGATGATTTTTACGAACGCTTGATTTTATACAAATATTTCAGGTTGCTGATCGTAACATAATTTATTTTAGAACAATCCGGCCCGTAATAAAAAATTACGTATTTGTAAATTTCACTGAAAATTATACTTAATGTTGCATATTTAAGTTTTGCGATCATTTCTCAGTCACAAGGTATAATATAAAATATAATTATATAGTGTAATCCATACAGATTTCATATGCTTTATGACTATTTTATTTTATTTGGAACGTGAAAAAACCATTGTGTTGGCAAATGTTTGAAAATACATCAAGCAAGTTGAAAAGTAGAAAATTTCCTCACACATTTTATTTTCTACGGTCGATGATCGATCGGTCCCACGACGACGCGGTCAAAACACAGAAATGACAAATGTGCGGCAAAAATACAAAAACATGACAAAAGTTTTTGAAAAATTATCGCGGATTGAATTTGTGTGGAACGACCGCGAGACCGTCCCATGAATACATCAGACTGTTTCGTTAAGTCGGAAACTTGGCGTCCGTTGGGATCGCATCAGCTCGGCAAACATCACATCAGCGATAGGGAAATGGGCAGAACCGGAGAAAAAGGAACGGCCACCGCAACTTGGAGAAATACATCAATCCTACGTATTTGTGTGTGTGTAGGTATCTTTTGCATGAGCGCTTTTATTTTGTTTGCAGCAAGGGGTCGCGCACCGGGACTTTACCGGCCGTTCGTCCGTAACGTGTGATTTCATTTGTTCCGAAACTTACGGTCCCAGTTGTTTATCGATGTTTCTTATTCTTGGGCTTGTTTATGTTCGACCGACGCGCTCACAATACCTCATTTTATGCAGACGGCTTGATTGTTTGACGTTATTATGACTGTGTTCTCGCGAGACCTCTACGGGAACGTTCGAGAATTACAATTAAAAATTAAAACTTCATTCTTTTTCCGTTACGTACCTCTGTGACATTACGTTGACTCTGCGTTTGAGTTCGTAGTTCGACATCAAGTTTAATCATGTATTCTGTTTAACCAAGACTGCGTATAATCAACTTTGTTACTAAAACCGACGGGAATCTGATCGCTAAGAAAGTTTCCTAATTCAATAGATTTACCCAAAAAAAAACTCGTGTAATTTATATTCATGTAAATTAAAAATTAATTGATCAAATAACAAACAATAACAAACAAAGCAAACATAGATTGGATAAATATTACATTAATTTAGCCTTGAATAGATCGAAAAACTAAAATATTAAATAAAAGTAAAAACCAATTGGAAAAATTTGGAAGAAAATTGATTGATTATTTTGTGAAAATATTCAGTTTATACGGGAGAATGTAAAGGCCCAAGAATTGATCCTTGTGGCACTCCAGCTTGCAACAATTTAAAATAGGGCATAACTCAGATTTTTAAATAGAACTGAATTTATTACCTTAACTGAAATCTAATTGAAATAAGATAACTTAAGATGTTGATGGTTAATGGATGGGATGATTGATGATTAGGCTTTAGAAAAATCTAAAAGTGAAGTGACTTTTCCTTCGTCCGTTGTATTTACGATACATTCTTAAAATATTATAAATTTGAAGAAATGCTATGGCCTTTTCAAAAATTCAATTATGACCAAAAACCCAAAAAAACTCAAATTCAAAAGTTGAAGTTCATCTCCCTAAATTTGTAGACAATGTCAACGGTATTGGATTTAATGACAAAATTATAAATTCATCTCGTCAACACTGATTGAAACTTAAAATTTGATGCAGAAATAAATTGTTGGTTTCGCAACTATCAGCAAAAGTTGATTGGAAAAAATATCCTCAATTTTAAATGAGTTCGACTTATTATTTTTCGGTTGAAATATTTAACGTGCTGTGACGTTTCTTGAGTTGAAAGAAAATGCATATGCCTCGACAGCAAAAGTGGAAAAATTAAATTGGTTAGGTTGCTTTTAGATTTATTAGAATTAATTCATTTTTATTTAATTAAATAGGCGTGGAATTTCAGTTTATTAGGTTGGGGTTGTTTTACGCATGGGTGGTAAGAAAAATTGTCTAAAAATTGTTTATTATTACTTGGGTTTATTTATTTTTTAACAGATTATTCAAAAATTGAAGTTGGATAATTTTGCAAAAAAAAATAAAAATTTGGGTATCATTGGAGCAAAATGTCCCTATACAACCCAATATATATTTCACATCTTTTTCCTTCAATGCCCATTTATGTTTGCTTTTTTTTCTTCGTAATTTAGGTTTATTCAATTGTTTTAGGTTGGATGTTCCCTTAATTTGAACTGAAAATTTTCAGTTCTAATTTTATGGTTGTGTTCAAAATTTTTAATTCAAAGTTTGTACAGATGTGTTGGGCATTAAAAAGTAAATTCCTATCCAGGATTTAGTCGAATATTTTTGGTCTTAAAATTGTGGTTGGATTCAATAATTTTTGTTCAGAAGTCAAGATTGTTTAATGTTTTTGATTCACAAGTTGAGGTTCTGATATAATAAAATTTAGGTTGATGTAATAAAGGAAATTATTTTCATCAATAATTGACATCAGATGCATCATGTACTGTCCATGTATGGGCGCAAGAAAAATACTTAAAATCATCGATGGGTCTTTATTTAATGGGTGGGTTCGCTCTGAAACGAACAAGAGAGTGAAGAAAACTTTGAATGGGAACGAACAAGAGCTAGAAAAGAATTCGAAAAACCAAAGCAAAATTATTAAGAATAACAGAAACCAAAGGTCAAGGCACACAAATAATAAATGAACATCTACACAGGGGCGTAGGAAACTCAGAGGGCAACAGAGTGATTAGCATGGCTAATAAACAAGGACTGGAAGCAAAAGATACAAACTGACGTGAACTCAAGAATAGAGGTAAAAATGTACAAAAAAAGAGAAAGTACATTTTATCGTAAACCAAAGAATAAAACGATAATTTCAAGCAGTTACAAGAACCTGAATTAATTAGTAATAAATTTAGATTGAGTTTAGAGTTAATTTGGAAATAAAAATACAACTATAGATTGTTGAGTTTAAGAAATGAAATATTTTGCAATAAATCATGAATTAGCTTGTACACCCATTTTTCCGAAACAAAAAATACTAAACAAAAATCTAGGTTAGTTGGGAAGGTTTTCCAAAGATAATTCAATGTAAACTATAGATACAATTTTTAATGCAATTGTAATAACTAATTATGCAAAATATTGTGAGAAAAAAATAAACAATGATATTTATATCTATTTTTTTTTCAAACCTTTAAAACAATTGAACTGCCAAAACAATTATTTAATTAGAATTGAGTTGTTTTAAAAAATGAGCTATAATATCTAACTATCTAACCATCTAAATAAATAATATAAAAAAATGAGTTGTCTTTCGGTGTACTTTTCGTGTGAAGCATGAAATCGATTTTTAAATGGAAAATGACTGTCACGAACGCATAAAATATTATGATTTATACGTTGAAGATGATAAATAACTTTAAGTAAAACGAATGGATTTTTAATCGAATACCATCCCCTTATTTGTATGTTGCTAACGTATGAGGTTGTGTCCCAAGACAACCGAACTAATAACAATTCATTTCGTGTTTTCACATGTTCCTGTCCGCTTCTCGACTTTAGTAGTTAAAGCGCCCCCAAACTATCCCCCCTCCCCGTAAAGTTTCTTATATATCCTGGCAGGTCAGGTCCAACGTCGATGATTTATGGAAAATATTACGGACGCGCTGGGGCGGGCGCGTCTTGCAACGAAAATAACAAATTTTTCGAATCCCTTAGGTGCTGCGGCCAAGGCGGTAGCGGCAATTCCATTAGGAATTGCAACTTTGACCGTTCGTTGCGGTGCGAAATTTTGAATGTTGAGTCCCCGAACGGTCGAGTTTTCGATGACGAACGTCATCTACAACGTGAACGTTGAAAAATTACGAAACGCCACTTTGGTATTCAGACACGTTTCGCGTCGCACGGGACAAAGGTGATCGGTGAATTTCTTATCGAAATTTTCGAATCCGACATATGGAGATCTGCGGCGGTTTCTAATTCACTTTCCGACGTGTTGCACCGAAACGAATGTAAGAAATCCACTCATGGCGCATACATTTTGTATGACGACACCTTGTTCTTATTACTCGCGTTCGTCCCGATCCCTGCACTTCAATTTTCTCGGTCCGCGTGCTTCGCCTAACCGCTGAATTATCTTGCGATTCAAAACGATTCTCTCGCCCTGTCTTGTTACATACGGAATTTATACGTGCCGGTTCGTTCCCGTTCTTTTATTTATGAAGTGAATATTTAAAAGAGAAAAGGTATGTCTTTCGATTAACTTGCACGAATATTTTCACTTAAATATTTTATACGTTCAGTAATTAAGTAATTCCGAGAGACTATTCTTGAAAACTTAATTTATAAATTTAGGGTTAAGATAATTGTTAGCAAGTGGTTTACAATTGGTTTACAGGGTAGTTTTTGGTATTTTATCAAAAATTCAAGTAGTTCAAGTAAAATTTTCTTCAAGTTTAAGTAGTGTAAGCATTGATTAGCAAATTTCTTGTATTTGTAATAAATATTTGTTTTTGTAGCTCTTTTAAGTTAATACTGTTTTGCACGTTAAACATTTTTATTATTATTATAAAATAACATATTTACTGTTTTACACAATTGAAAAAATTGTTTATTTTCTTAGGTTCTCATAGATCGTCGAAAATGCTATTGACCAGAGTAAAAATTTAAAATGGCACCCATAAGAAAAAAAAAGTTGACTGTCGTATCTCGAGAAAGATAAATCGGGCGAAGATTCTGGCTACATGAGTAAATTCTATAGAAAGTGTTGTACTAAACTGGGAAAAATTACTCCGCGACAATTACAAATACAAAAAATACAGACGAAAGAAAAAAATGGCACATTTTCATTTTTTTTTAAATTTATCTTGCAAGCTAAGGAAATTTTTCTACTTTTGAAAATGGCTTTATTCTGGCCCTCAAAATACCCAGCTTTTCTTTAATTTAACCTTTTTCTAACTCTTATGGTTTCTGCGATGACAATGGCGGGCCAAATTAAAAGGTTACAACCTGTTTTTTCGGGTAGTTGATGGTATGTATTTCTGAGAAGAAATTTTTGACCGTTGTTTTTCGATGAAGTTCCATTCATCTTCTTCAGGATAAAGTTCTTTGCCTGTTTGACTTGAACATCGAACTTGAATTTCAACTTTGAAGTGTTCCTGAAACTTTTTCAAGTAGTAAATGTATTTTATAATTTTATAATTTAACTATGAAAACTATTAAAACACAACATATTTCTTCCATTAATTAGAAGATTAGATTAATCGTAATCGTAATCGTAAAATAATTGTAAAGATTGAAAAAATTAATTGTATTAATTTAAATAATAATAAAAAAAAATGTTTTTTTCTCTTTCTTTATTATAATGCCTTGTGGCACAAGCGCTTTTTTTTCTATTAATTTCTATAAAAATACTGTGAAAATTGTTTCTTTAGAAAATTAATTAATTAATCCTACCTTTGAGCAATGAGTGATGGCGACAGAAACTCAATAACGGACAGTTGAAATTATGGAAAATCAATAAAGTTGCAATATTCAAAATTGAAAAGTTGTTTAACTAAAATAATTAATTAAATAATTTTCTAAAAATGTACGTAATAATTCCAATATTTGAGAAATGTTTTGAAATTTATGTTGTTTTTGTCATTTTTTGTAACTATTTTTTTTATCGATTGTGTGTTTAGGAAGTGCTTGGAAAATGAGTATTTAAAAATGTTTTTGTTTTAAAAATTTTGTTTTCTGTATTTTGAATGAGATAAAGACTCGATCAACAAGGTTAATAGCCTTATTGATCGAGTCTTTATCTTAATACTTAATATTAAATTTTTACTGTTAATTATCAAGAATTAAATAAGCCAAGCTCGATTATTCAATTTTGAGTGAATATCAAGATTTCAAAGCTCTCATTTTCATGATCAGCAAGGCTAATATAATTTTGAGGAAAAAAATGAAAAATAGAAATTAAAAAAAAACGTCAACCGCCGTTAGGAAAATCGAAATCTTTCGAAAGTAAGATTGGTTTCCATCTCATGGATGCCATTTAGAAGAATATGAATCTAAGAAAATTAAATTTTGTCTTTATTATTTTTTTTTTTTTTATGAAATTTCAATCTTTTACTAATTCAGCTAATGAAAATAATGTTTGATGTAAGAATAATAAAGAAAAAAAAATTCTTTTCAAATCAGTCAAAATAGCATGAGATACGTTGTTAGCACGTCCGTTTACGACGGTCATCCGCCGTCGACACTTCACATTTCCCATCTCCAGCGGCGTGGGAAATCGAAATCAAATGCGCCGTCTACAAATGAAGTCGGTCGGAAATTGAACATCTTCGCGCACTAAAACACCGATTCGACCATCAAGATGTACGCCGTGTTTAAGCCGATGACACCCAAGGGTGAGATTGTTCGTGTTGGCACGCACAGAAACCCACCGTCGCTCACTCGGATCACTATTGAATGTTATTTAAATTTATCATTGCTCGTGCGAATTTTAAACGAGTTTTCCGAAGTCGAGACGAGACTTAATGTAAATTGCGATTTTTGCCGCCACCCGTCTTGGAACGAGATTTGTGGCCCGTTCTTAATAATATTAACGTCTGTCGCGCGACATAAACGACAAGTTTGAAATATTGCACGTTTCGTGCTTTGTTTTATTAGTTCAGAGATACAATTCCTTCGGATTATAAATTGTTATTATTTCACTTTTTCAAACAACCGAAGTAATTTATAGGTATTCTAGCCTGCAAAATGTACGGTTCTCATAGACACAACTCATCATCAAGAAAATAGAAAAAATGTTGAAATATTTACTATGATTAAATGAAAGAAAATTTTTATACCAAAGACAATTTTTACCACTCAATGCCAGGTAAAGAAAAAATCCTGAAAGAATTCCCAGATAAAAAAGAGATTTCAACACAATTTATTTCAATTAATTTTTCAACTAATTATTTGATGGGAAATCGAGTTGTTGCTCTGCCGTAGAATATGATGTCTAAAATGACGTAAATTATGACGTGCAATGCTTTTAAAATCAACAATTTTCGATCAAAAAAGCCATAAATCGTTTCCAAGTCGAAGAAATACAAAATATAAAGTCATGATTTTCATGGTGAAATTAATAAGCTTCTAAAAGCTTCCAAATCTGGATAACACGTATTATTTCATTGTTAAAACACAAGATAGTTAATTTATCAAACCTTTCGTCCAGCTAATTTTAATACCGAACGTTAAAAAAAAAAAAAAAATTGGGAACCCAAACAGACAGGACATGAAATTGAAATAAAATTTCGTATTTTTAAAATTCCTTTGGAATAATTCTAATTGACTAATTAATCGATTCGCAGTCTTGTGGAACACGTTAACTAACTAATAGACCTAATTGGTGTTTTCCTCTTCTTTGCGGCGCGTCGGTCCCAGTTCGGTTAACCGATGTTAAAGAGCCCCCATACATCTTGCAGGTTGTATCTCCCGAGATATCGTGGTGGGAATGAGAAGCTCCAGGATCCCCTCTCAGGGGCACTATGATTCTTCCGCCGAGCCTCCCTGACTATGTTTACGGACTTGTTTCCATTCTTGTTCTTTTAATGTTACATTACAATACATTCGAATCCGACACATAAATTTGCAAAACGGTGTTTATTCCAACATTAAAGTTTAACGTTCGCTTTCCATTTTCTCGTGCTTTTGTGGATGTGTATCTTTTCATGTATATTTTAAAGGCTAAACATCGTCTTTTTTTTATAAATAAATAAGTAAAAAAATCGACTTATAAATAAAAATGTAGGCTTCAAATTAAATGTAAAAACGCGTCCGTTATCGATATCGTAGGGTTCGAACGAACGGCGGCGTAGGTGACGACCGTCGGGAAAATTCTGAAAAATTGCCGGTCCTCCGTCTACTCGACCATGAAAAATACATGACACCCTATCTGTCGGGAATCGTAATTCTTTTTATTGGTTTTACTTGCGCGGAAACACGTGTTTTATTGGTTAGAAAAAAAAGATTAATCAAAATGTTGTTTGTTCGGTTGTGTTTAAATTTTATTGCTTGCAAGTGAAAATGAAAATCTATTTTTTCGTTCGTCGAGTTAATTTAACGTGGTTTCACGTTCGAAAATTAATTTTTTTACGGTGAGTTTGATGGTGGAATTCAACATAAAGAACTCAAACTTAAAGAGAAATTAAAAAAAAATAAATAAATCTTTACTAGTTAATATTAGTCAATTATGCTATTGAAGAAAATTTCAATTTCACTTTAAAAATTTGAAAATAATTGTAGAAATCATTACGGACATTCAATAAATTATTATACACTTTTTGTATATTATAATCAGGCATCAAGTGGAGGATAAACAATGAATGTGAGGAAAGTATAAGTATTTCAACAAAAAATGTTTGCTTTAAACAACAAAATGAAATAAAGTGATTTTTTCCAGAATCCTGTGTTTCATTCATAGCACATCTAATTTTCTGTGTGAATTGATCTTTTCCTGAAAATCTTTGTCGAAAATGTATACTCAGCCATCCCGTTTAAACAATCCAGCATGATTGCAAGGACTGTTGCATTTTCACTTTTATCTCTGAAAGTACTTATCCCTCTTTCATTATAAGTAGTTGTGCTTTTCTATTATTTGTTAGTATTTTCCTTCTTGCCTGCTTATTTCTTCTAAAGTTTTTATTTCCAAGCTGACCCCAGCCCAACCTAACATTAATTTAAAATTTAATTATTTATTATTATTAAATATAAGTAGATCAAACACGGTATATTCACAGCAAATTTTTTGTATCCATTTAATCTTTTCCAGAAAAGCTTTGCAGAAAATAATCTACACTTTCCAGGTTTCCAAGCTTTGTTGCGTTTTAGAATCTGTTTCTTTGTTCGTCCTTCACTTTTATCTCTGAAGGTAGTCATTATTCTTTTATTATAAATGTTCTTCTATTATTTGTTTGTATTTTCCTTCTTAATTGTTCATTTTTTCCAAAGCTTTTATTTCCAAATTGATCTCAACCCAACCTAACATTAATTTAATGTTTTGTTCCCCTTCTATCACAATTTGTAACTTTCCTTTCAATTCGAAATTTCATGTTTGAGAACTTTTTAATTTTTTTTAAATTTTTATGCATTCTTAGTGCCTTCATATTTACATTCTAGAAATGTGTGGAGTGTCCTCGGTTTAATTTATTTCTTACTTTGAAAAACAGATTTCTTAAGATGAAAAATCAAGAATATGTCCAATATTTCATTGACTAAGAAATTCTTTTTTTTTCTGTTTTCTTCTTCGAATACCATCATTATTTTCTTAGTATTAAATTCAATCCTTTTTTACAGAAGTCTCGCTATCCTTGAAAATATATCTTTCTTGTTTTTATTTTCTCTTTCACAAAATCTTATCTTTTCCTACACTTAATTTATTATTCATTATTTTCAACACATTCTTCGATTTTATCTCAATTTCTATTTTTTTTTGTTTCATGCTTGTAAATATTGATAAATGTTTACAATACATTTCTCTTTCCCTTATCCCTTCGGAAATTTTTGCTCGTTCCATAATAGGTTTTTCTGTGCATAAATTTCGAGACTCCAACACCTCATCTGAGAAGACCAGTTTCAATAACACCTTTCAAGCTTTTATAACAATACATAAGAAGGCTCAAATTTTTCCCAATAATTTTTTAAATTTCATCCATAACTATGCTAATTAATATAGACATTATTGCTTTGTTTAGGTGTTCAAATGAAGAAAAATTCATTAATTATTTAAATCAGAATGTCTGATAAGAAAACAATGAATGGATTGGAAATAGATTGGTGTATATGGAGAAAATTTGAGGAGAAAAATTGTTTAAGGAAACAATAAATTATTGCAAAATACATGACTTAATCATCGAAGATTTTCGGGGATATAATTGTCAATAATTATCTTCAAAATAATTCGATCTGAGAAAGTATATTTCACACAATAAAGCCTTTACATATATCCTTTAAAACTTACAGGATTTTATCCTCGAGGATTATTTACGCTTTACAATTAATTTATCGATTTAAAGTAATTAAAAATTAAACCAATTCGATACGTCATTCGGGCTCGACGATTCACGAAATCGTCGAATTATCCAAAGGAGTTAATAATTTGGAAAAATAGTCGTAAAGTCTGCACTACGTAAACACTCATTCTTATGCAAATAAAACTTACGAGATTCGTTGCACCCCTGCTATTACAAGCACCGTCGGCATAAAACATCAGTCTCGTTTTCTTCCGTTATTTATGCGCCTGTTTAATTCTTAAATCTGTTTTAGAACCTCGGCAATAAAAATAACCATGTCGAATGTGTGTAACGACACGCAGTTTATTGTTATTGTTATTGTTTTTATATCTGTGGAGTTTTAACATAAATTTTAATTTGTTGGAAGAAAGTTGAATTGGTAAACCATTTGTGGTGAGAAAGTTGAAAAGGTTAATTTGTTGAAAAAAAAACAATACAGCAATAATCGATAAAACATTAAAAAATAAATTACAAATATTGACATTTTTTCCAAATAAAGTTATTTTTCAAATTGCTCCATTTTTAAACTAAAACAGCCAAAATTTTCCAAATGCATCGATAGAGATAATGTATATTCCAATACATAGAAGTTTCAGGATAATTTAATTTTCATCGAAATTTGATTATTGAAGTATTTTTTTTTTCTTAATTTTTCAGATTTCGTTCAAACTTAAAGAATCTACATTTTGAGTTGGAAATATGCTGCCAGGATTGAAATATATAATTTGCTGCCAATTCGCACCAGAAATTTTACAAAGTGTCTCCTAATCCAACCCAAGCAAATCCTATTCCGTTTTGGTTGGATTCGATTTGATTATGTTGTCTTGGATCTCAGCTCCTTTGCTGTTATGTTAAGCTAGATTTAATTAAATTCGAATAGGTTCCTTAGGTTGGATTGTCTTAGTCTTAATTCGATTACGTTAGGTTGGTTTCAAAACAATGTGTCTATTTTACAGGAAATTCGATGACATTTTTAGAAATTCTTAGATTTTCTTTAAAAAATAATTCCCGGTTCATGCCATCTCAATGACATTTTTTTACAAATATTCAAAATGTATCCACACAGTTGAAGCATAAAAATTCTTCTTTAAATTACACATATGGCTTTTGTTGGTGTTCGTTGATAAATGCCAAACCTAGTTTGGAAAATATAAAAAAAAAATGTATAAATTCGCGATCCGATGAGGAATTTTCATGTTTTGTAAATACATAAAAAAAAATTCAATTATTTTCTTGTTATTTGATTCAGCAGCAGAAAATTTCTCAAAAGCTCTATCTACTTTAAACTATTTCCTGGTTATTTTAAGATTTTGGTAACCACCCTGAACCCAACCTTAGGTCACACCATTAGGATTATATTTTCTAGTCGTTTTCGTTATGAAGCCTTACTTGTTGCATCAGGTCGATTGATTTATTGCTTCATTTTCTTATGCTTTTCTTCGTCCAGCAAACATTTTGTTTTGAATGGAAAATGTCATTTTCGTGATGTGAAAAATGCTTAAATTTTAATGAAAACTGAGCCTGAGTATAGAATGCAATAGAATAAATTTATTTATATTTGTTTTTGCAGAAAATGTATAAATCGGATAAGAAGATTATTCTTTGAAAGCTCAGATCAATAATTTTACGGATTAAGTGATTTGTATAAATTTCTAACAAAATTTAAATTTTTAATTTTTTCGTTTCCCAATCGAAATAGCACATTTGCGATATTTCCACCCTATAGTGCATAATGCGACCACTTTAAAATCCATAAGCAATATTCGAAAAGAACTGACACACAAAAGTAACTTAACTTAGGGAAATGGATACGTGAAAAGTCAAAGCGTACACAACGAAGAGTTTCCAACGAGGGGTGTGTGTGAATACATGCCGGAGATACCCTTACACCATTACAGAAATCGAGAATAACGTCCCTTCTAAAAGTGCACATCTATTATTCAAATATTTTCTAAAAATTCAACGACGAACAAACATAAGGTCGATTTCACCCACACAAACATCCACGTCGATCACGTGACGTGTTGATGGTCGACTTTCCTGCGGTCGAAGTACCGAAGCTCGTATACATTAGAGTCGCTTTAATTGCGAAAGCGAGTCTTGCCCATCTGCATACGATATGACATGTTCGGTTCCGTCTGAGTGGCAGCTTTAATAAGGTTTCCGGCCGGCTGAATATTGAGTTTTGCTGCCGCTAACTCGCCACATCATATCGTGGCCACTTGCAGGTCGAGCTTAGACCAGATTAGACTCCCACGGGATATAAGACTCTGGAAATCAAATTGAGTTCGGATTGCAAGCTACCGGTTGATATCAGATCTCTGTGATGCCGGCCAGGCCTCAATAATTGGACACGAAGCTCTTATAATAATGTTTATTAACCAATCAATAATTCGCAAATTTATACATAATCTAAAGGGCTACTAAGTTTAGATTATGAAACAAATAATTCGTGTTTTATGAGCTATAAGATATCTTTTATTAGTTTTGAATTTGTTTTCGTTTATTTAAAAAGCTGACATATTTTTTCGATATTCTTTTATTTAGAAAGCAAGAATATCGAAAAAATATGTCACCAAGTATTTTGAGTATTTATTAAGCTAAATAAAAAAAAAATTAAGAATAAATATTTAGAATGTAACGATAATGGAACGTCCCCAGAATTCCGAATTTCTTACATACTCAAAGTAGTAATAAAAACCTAATTAAAGATGAAAGATCTACTCTGAGAACGTTGACACAGAGACTTCTTAAAAAAAATTATGAAAATTTAAACAAAATCTCCTTTAAATACGATCTCAATATTTTCAGCCACGAAGGAACCAAGAAACCATAATCTTGAAGAAGAAGAAAAAAGCTTTGCAGTTGAACAGAACAATGTGATTCATCGTAACAGCTTTTCTGAGCCTTCTTCATTTTCCATTCAGTAGACCAAAATTTTTTTATTATTTTTCTTCGTTTCAAATTTACAAACAAGTGGAAGGTAAGCTAATCGAATCAAGCTAATTCCATCTAACTGTTAACCCATAAAAATGCGTAGAACCTCATGTTTTTAGAAAATTTCTGTCTTGGAAAAATTTTGTGCGACGAGAAAATTGAAACAAAGGACATTGTGACGCACGTTGAGAATTTGATGCACAAATACATCAATGATGGAAAAGAAAAGGAATATTGGATGTGCTTGTAAGACAAAGATGAAAGAAAGAGGAGAGCAAAATGAAGCACAGCAACCAGCAAAACAAAGTAGTCGAGAAAAGTGGAAAATTATTTTATAAACATTTCGTGGGATGCAGAAAGAGACATCGAAGAACAACTTCGAAACAAGGGAATGAGTGAGTGACAGGGAAACAGAGAGAAGGGATAGAGTAAGAAGAGTTACGAGAGTAATAGGACAATTAAAGAAATAATAATAATATTTATTCATGCCAATACCACAAGTGTTTACATACGTCAAAAAAAAAACAGAACAAGAACAGATCACCTTAAATAAACGACGAAGAGAAAATTTCGTAGGAAATTATTAAAGATTACGAGAAAATAATTGCAAGATTTCGATGTGGGAACGATGAAAGAATGAAGAATATAAAAGTATTGGTTCTATAGAAAAGAACGCAGCAAACAGGAAACATTAAACAAAATAAAATGGCAGAAAATATAGAGGTGAAAACAATTCGTTTGAAGGACAAAATATTCGAACTTTGTGGATAATTCATAAACAATTATGAAGCAAAAATGTATGAACAAACTGCAAAATTTCTGCTTATTGTCATGCTTTTATAAGGTGGATAGAAAATATTTATTTTATAGAAATATGATTTGTTAAACATAACGCGTAATTAATTAATAATCGATAGTCTTAAATGAGTTGTGTATTTAAGCAGGCCTGGAGCGCGGATAATATTCTCAAAGGGGCCATCACAAGAAGCGCGTCTTCTGGGCTCCAACAGCGCCAGCCACTCATTACTGCGGGTCGCGGATCCTGTTTCAATTAGAATGATCGAGAGCTCCAGAGTCTCGTTACCGCCCTCTGCACTTCATCACCAATGATGATGGATGAGCACAAAAAAACGCCGTGCAAAGAAATTACAATATCTCTTAAAGTTTAACTTAAATTTCGCCGATAACTTAATACAAAATGTATCAGTTGAATACATAGACTTCATAGGATATCCAATATTTTATCCGGATGCATAATTCAACTGGTATTGAAACAATTGCATTTTATATTTTAGTAACTACCGTTTCGGAATTATTTGTTCGGCGAAGTCGAAAGAAGACGTGTGCTAGGGGAACCTGAATTTTATTACACTTTAGTGCGACAGCTAGAAGTAAAACTGTAGAATTGTTAGCACCAGAAACTGGTATCGACCTCTGCTCCCAAAGGATTCACACGCCAACGCCTTCGATATCTTACGAAATAACTTAAAAAGAAATTTGAACGCAATTTCTCAACGTTCGTTTGATTAAAACCGCGCGAGAAATCGACGTTTTCATCATCATCGTCATCGAAACTAATCCCGAAACATCCCACACATCAAAATAACAAACAATAAATCTTGATTTGTTCAACAAATCGACGCGCTTCGCCCGAAAGTATTAAAACTGCTTGCAAAGAAAACGACTATCGAATTTCAATAAGGACGTCGAAAAGGGGATACAGTCTAAGGGAATAGAATAGAATTCTTTCAAATGGCATGTATGCATCACACCATCATATGCAAATCCGGCATTACATAAACACAACTCGAAACGTCTTCCTGAATGCGTCCTCCAGGGTTTTTATAAATTGATTCGGATGAAATCTCGTAATATCGATGGAATGTGTTTTACAGGATTTTTACTAAACTTTACATAGGAAATAGGTTTTTCAGTTTATATTTTCTACTTAACAATTTACATAAACACCAAGAAAAATATCCTTAATTTAAAAAGTCCAATCATATAATTGTCTTGTGTTCAAATTCGATTTATATGCATATCATCCTTTAATACAGTTTTATCATCAAATGGCGTAATACTCGTATATAACACATGTCAGCGGTCACTTCACACCGGACGCTCCCATCGCCCATCTTTATTAACCCGTATTTACGAGTCACACCCCGTTCGATAGGCGATAAGGTGGAGTACGTGCGTAATTTATTCAGCGAATTTTACGATGTGTTTTTATCTCGCCGCAATATTTTGAATTTTAGTTGACGGAAGCCGTAACAAATCAACCGCGCCCTCGACGGTGGCAGCGTCAAGCACCTTCGCTAATTACTTGTCACGGGGGGCGCGCCGGACATCGCCGCCGGTGATATCTGATAAGAACCCCACCTCGCCAATAATTTCCGCCTCT
The DNA here is from genome assembly GCA_018397195.1 of Lethrus apterus. NCBI lineage: Eukaryota > Metazoa > Arthropoda > Insecta > Coleoptera > Geotrupidae > Lethrus > Lethrus apterus. The sequence goes on along the minus strand of JAFFZR010027525.1, from coordinate 3,696 downwards.
ATTAGCGATTATTGTCGGCTTTGACGCCTCGCGTAATTAAATTGGTGTTACTGGGGGAAGTCACGTTTATATGTTTATACAAAAAAAAAAAAATGGATTTGTAACCACAGTGACAAGTCTGATAAATCTTATATTTATCAATCGTAGAAGCTTCAAACGTCTAACTTTTTAAATGTTTTCGAATTCTACTCAACCTTGCTTTATCAATATACAGTGCGGTCAAAAAGTCTCCCCCCATGATAACTTTTGAACAACAGGAGCTATCGTTATGAGAAAAAACACGTCGATTTTTAATTGTTGTATTCGTCTCTCCGTTGACTTTCCAAAAACGTCAAAATATACAGGATGTTCCATTTAAAATAAGAAAGTTGACATCGCTTCCGGTTTTACCAGAAGCGGAATTGAAATTTTGACCGACATTTTGTACGTAAAAATTAAAATCGACCTGTTTTTCCTCATAACGATAGCTCCAGCCGTTGAAAAGTTATCATGGGGGTTACTTTTGGACCGCACTGTATATCCAATCCAATTTTGTACAAATTTTACGAAATCTACCAACTCCTTGCCATATTCATACCATTTTATTTCTTATATGTTAAAAGCCTTTTTTATCCAACCTTATCCAACCTTATCCAAACTTGCCCAATCCAAATGTTTCCAATCTTTATTCGCTGATTAAATTAAAAAAAAAATTCTGTGAATTATTTTTATTAACACACAGACACATTATTAACTTCTTCGGATGCTGCCTAACCTAGACATTTTTTTTTCAATCTACTCGACCTTATCCTAGTCTAAGAGCCCGCGACGCAAACCATTACCATGAAAAAAGCAGTATGAAATGTATACGCGAATAAGTCTTTGTAGTGACCCTACACGAAACGCTCGGTCTGTCGGGCCGCATTTAGCCGGAAGGTATACAGGGGGTTCAAAGTTATCTGTGCACTATTGCTATCTTCGTTATTTTTGGAGCTACAGAATCGGTTAAATTAGCAAAGATGCAGTGATTTTTCCACTGATTGTAATGGTCACCACAAAAAAAGAATTCCGCATCACATTTCAGAGCCAACTCAGATAATTACATTTTTTTAAATGGCAGACGTCACAAGCTTTAATTTGATACCTCGTAGGTACTGCTTTTTATATAAGTAATGGTTTATTATAAAAGTTAACCCTTCGCGCCGGTCTGACGAGGATGGCCGGCCGCGCGAGGGGTGACAGACCTCAACGGAGTTGTAGCGAGTAGCGCCAGCTACAACGTAATGATCTTAGAAACCTGCTAGTTCATAAGTAAAGGAATCTAAAATATTGGGCTAATAAAAAATTTGATCTGTATACCTTCCGGCTAAATGCGGCCTGACAGACCGAGCGTTTCGTGTAGGGTCACTACAAAGAATTATTCGCGTATACATTTCATACTGCTTTTTTAATGGTAATGGTTTGCGTCGCGGGCTCTTAGACTATTCTTAAAAGTGTATATTTAAAAAACTGGTGTTTGAAACAAGTTGCGCTGCAATTTACGTCAGTAATTTCAACCATAAATCAAGCAACTTTCCTTTCATTCATACGTATCTCAATTCGAGGGCTTAGAAAACAACCACGTAACTACTTTTATATGTTTTGAGATAATCGCGATTGAAAATGAACGCTGAACAAATGTCTTTATAGGTATATTAATGCCAGTCAGGGTTTTTAGATGCTTCTTTCATAAAAATAAATGGTCATTGTTTATTTTCAAATTACATAATACATAACTTTATGTTTGCTAAAAAATGTTTGTTTTTTGAGTTACGTGGTTGTTGCTCTAAGCCATCGAATTAATAGTTGATATTACGAATGAGTTTATGAAAAATTTCAAACGATATAATAGCTTTATTTATCAGAGACATAAAGCAAATTATTTTATATCAGCAAAGACTTTATTGAACATGAATGCATGTATTATTTACGCTCAGACTAAAGTGCCGTTATGGATGTGGATCAAAAAATGTATATAGTTGAGTTTGCCGTAATTGGATTCTACATGGAGGATTAAATACAATAAAATACTTGATTGTAACAAACAAAAACCACAAACTCAAAGCCGTCATTTAAACAAACTTCTATGCATATGTAAGTAAAATGTACAGAATATTTTAGTAACTGCATCGTTTGAAATGTTTTTATAAACATTATATTGTATAAAGGTTGTCAGTTCTGTTTAATAGAAAAACAACTTTATGGAGAAGCGCAATAGATTTCAGTAATATTTTCCAACAAATTAATAATATAAAGACTTTGAATACCAAATAGTTTCTAATACAATTTTCTAGGAGTTTTTCTCACATAAGACTGACAACTATTTCCACGTTTCAAGACTTGTGAGGCAAACCCGGCTGATTGGTATTTAGATATAGAAAGCCTCGTCGGTCAATTGTACAGAGTTATATGAAATTTTAGTACATAAGGATATGTTATGGCATTCTGAAAACAAAGTAACAATAATGACCTGACCTGAAAAAACAAATTTGATGAAATATCTTTTTTACTGCTAGTTGTTGCAACATGCACTTAGCGTAGCACGAAATTTTTAAATTATTTGCGTGGTTCTAATAGAAAATTCAGCATCAGTGAAATATGGCATGGCAGACTGAGTGTTAAAAATTAAGAATAAGTTCTTCAAAACCAAAACAAACGCCGAAAAATTCTGACAAATATAACAAAATACAATCAGTGAAAAAGAACAATTGTTTAAGGAATATATAAAGGTTATAACCAAGCTAAGATAAGTATGTTACATATTTATTATTATTATTATTATTTATTATATGACGCATATAAGAAAATCTAAATTGGATGATTGAATTTCTTTACGAATTTGTAGTGAGCAACAATTTATGCAACTTTGGCCCAATTTAACCGACTTTGTATCTCTTAAGCTAAGCGATATAGCAGTTGTGAGCAAGTTAAATCATACAACATAGAGTAAGCGATAATGTATTTATATGGGCAATTGAGAGACTAACTTAATTCAGTTTATAAATAAAGGAATATTTTATTTATTTTATTTTTTATTTTAATTTATAACAATGTATTAATAATAATCTGCGTGTTGTGCGGAAGTAATACGAAATCTGAAAAAAATGTCGCAAACTATCGCAAAAAATACTTTATATTAGTCTGTTGCACAGAATTTGAATAATATTTTAAATATTGTAAAGTTGCTGAAATCAAAGAAAACATATGGGCGTGTAAATAATCATAAATCGTGCTCTATTTAAATAAAAAATAAACTGTACAAATAATAAAAGTAAATGTCTCTAAAAGAATGATGGCGTAAGACACGTTGATGGATTTTCTAATCAACCACAGAAATCCGTGTCGCAAAGGGCTCTCGGATTCGCCCGCCGGGATGACTAACGAGTAATAGGAAGACATTTTTTAAAGCAAATTGCATGTCATAAAAATGAAAGAAAGAGACATCTTGCATTATGAAATAGTTGTAAAGTGCCCTTTAATGTAGAAAACACATATTGTATTATACAGTGCGTACCAAATGTATGGAACCGGCCTTGTTATTCCAAAACTATTCAAGCTAAATCGATAAAATTTAATATGCATGCTGTTTACAAAGCCTTCTATTATTTCCACAGTTTTGTTATTTTTTTAACTGACAAGTTCGGGAGCAGCACAGCCAACTTGATTTTTTTTTAATGG
>JAFFZR010027524.1:0-30576 GCA_018397195.1 Lethrus apterus | reverse complement strand
GTCATAAATACTGGAATGAAAACCTTTTTCCAAATTATTTCTGTATTAAATGTATTCTTTTAAAAAACAATTTATTCTTCTAAGTACAAAAAGAAGTCATTTTGAAGGTATACAAGTACTGATCAAGCTAATAATTTGACACTTCTCTTCTTTTAAGGTAATAGTTATAAAATAGTACCAACTTAGCAATGTCACCACCTTAAAATTTGAGGTCACGTGGTGGTCACTTCCAATTGCTCACTCTGTACTTTGAATTTGAGAATGATCTCGAAAACGTCTGTATAAATGCACAACAGACAATGGCAATTTCCAACCAATTTTATTTGACATACGTTTAACAATTTGATACAAATTACCTTAATTAAATAAATTACAATCGCTATTAAATATTAACTTATCGTTTCAATACTTTGAAATGAATCAGCACTACAGATACTGTGGAAATCACCAGATGTATATGATTTTGCACTGTACGTAGATCTTACACTGTACATAGAGGATTGGGAAATCGTTCTTTGCGTACGTAACTTTATTGATATTGAAGTGAAGTCTTCGGTTACCACTTGACCATCTGAAAATTTTAAATAAACGTTTTTCACTTACAGACATTATTTCTTACCGTTATTTTCTTTCGGCATAACCACTTGTACATCATGTTTTTTCTTAAAACACTGACATACAAAATTAAACATAGTTGCATATAATAAAAGTGATATGCAATTTATATTGAATGTATTAAAGTTAGTAAGAACATCTCATGTATAGTTGTATACTTGATCTGTGAACTAATGAACTACAACGATACAAGATAAACTTTTTATCAATTAGGTGTCGATATTTATGAGAGCTTTTAGTTTATAAATAATTATCGCCCAATCTGCTGTTTCAAAAAAAAATTTTTTTTGTTACAAAATAATTTATAATAAGCAAGTACAATATTCGTTCTTATCAGATTGGCAGATATGTTTATCGTAAAGTATATATACATAGTAGATATGATTTTTATTTTTTATAGCGAACATCATTAATCACAGTATAGGAATATATTAAATAAAATTCAAATCAAAAGCATTAATAATATATGATGAACATAGTATGTTTCTAGACATATAAATTCTGCTGCTCAAATTTCGCGCTCGAACGAAAGGATTCAATTTTCAGTGCAGTAAATTCCACAAATTTAATTAAAAATATATATGAAATTTTTAAACCTACGCCACTGATATTACCTTGTAATACGAAATGAATATAGTCAACATCAATAAAATAGGAATGTCATCGTTATGTTGAGGCGGCGCTGTTTCAAATAATCGTAGTACACGTGTCCTTTACAATTAAAGTGAATACGGCAGTAAACAATGCAAAAATCGCAAATTACTGTTTAAAGTATTCATCTCGGTAGTGTTAATAGTGAGGTTATCTTAACTTAACCTTAATTTTTGAACTTATAATTGCATAGAGATGTCGGATTTTGGAGACTGGTTCAGAAGCGTACCCTTTTTCACTAGATATTGGTTGGCTTTAACTGTTGGATTTACGTTAGTCGGGAGATTCGGCCTTTTAAATCCACATCATTTGATACTGTTGTACGAACCATTGAAAAGGTTCCAGATATGGCGTTTAGTAACATGTGTATTTTTCTACCCACTTAATCCTGCCACAGGATTTCATTTCCTCCTCAATCTTTACTTTTTGTATAATTATTCACAACGATTAGAATCAGGTTGGTATGAAAATTAATAAGATAGATATAACATGTTTATCGTTATAGGAACATATGCAGGGAAGCCTGCAGATTATTTAACAATGTTGATTTTTAATTGGCTATGTTGCATTATTGTTGGTTTAATAGCAGAAATTCCAGTAAGTATTACTTTTGTAATCAAACTTATAAAAAACCAATTTTTTTTTTTAGTTGTTGTTGGAACCAATGGTACTGTCAGTTTTGTACATCTGGTGCCAATTAAACAAAGAGGTTATTGTTAGCTTTTGGTTTGGTACTCGTTTCAAGGCTATGTATCTACCATGGGTATTTCTGGCTTTCAACATGATTTTGTCTGGTGGGGGTTTTATCGAGCTTATTGGAATACTTGTTGGTCATCTTTATGTATTTTTAATGTTTAAATATCCACAAGAATTGGGTGGACCAACGTTGATACAAACGCCAAGTGTATTCAAGGAATGGTTTCCAGATACCATAGGTGGTGTTCATGGTTTTGGAACACCACCACAAAGAGCGCCACAGGCACCACCGAGGCATAGAGGTGGAATTTTTAGAGGACACAATTGGGGTACAGGTCATGTGCTTGGTGGTGGTAATTAATGTTATTTGACTGAATATTTTTGTTCTGTCATTTTATATAAAGCATGTTTACTTTAATAAATTCATTATATTTGTAAATTTAAGTTATTAATAAAATATTGATTAAATATTGTGCTTCATTTATAAAAAGAACATGAAGTATGTTATCATGTGTGAAGACAAAATATTCTTCGATACTTTTGAGTATAAACTAGTTTAACTATTATTACAATTGTATCTATAGAAAATAGGTATTATTTTGAAAAATACAAGGAAATATAGTCACCATTTTTAAGAGAAATTAATGGTAATAAAAAAAAGTAAACTGGTGCAATCTTTTGAAATTATTTGTTTGTTATTTAAATTAGTTGTTACTTGTTAACCGTTACCATGATACAAGTTTAATCAATTATGTTTGGAAAAAAATTGACTGCTAGATCTAAAAACAGTGTGTCAAAATGGAAAGCGTCTTAGTTGCCAGCGAGGTGGAGTTTTATATCGAAACTATGAAGCCCACGGAGTTAGAAAATATTGGAACAAAACAGTACATATTCAAATTAATTAATGACCTAAAATAAACTTGTGTATTTTAGATGGTTAGAATGGCATCAACGCTTGCAGAAATTAAACCAAGAGGCTATTATAGAAGCGTCTGCTTTAAAAGAAGAACAAGTTAAAGAAACATTAGTCACGTTTGGAAAAGTAAGTTTTATGAACTGGATGGATTGTTTAGTTATGCGTGCAAAATTTTATTTAGATACCAGTTCTTGTTCATGAAGTTATATTGATAAACGTTTGGAAATACAAAATTTTGCCATTGCTTCTTCAAATGGATAAGGTGCCCGAAAACACATTCGTTGCTTATTCTGTATTATACCATGAAGCTGTATGCGTTGCTTTGCTCGAGCTTGTCATGTTTCATCCTGCAGCTTGTGAGTGTCTTGACGATGCTGCCGCCGATCTCTTAGAATATTGCTATGACGCAATAGCGCAATTGCTGGTGTTGGAACATAAAGAGATCCAAGCAGGAGAGAAAAGTATCGACGAAATCAAACGGCAAAAAGATGACTTGGCATTTAGTATTGGTATTAGATGTCTAAGCATTGTAAGATACATTGCTGAACATATAGATAGGTTTGTATGTATGTTTAAATTTAATTTAACAAACTTATAAAATCTAAAAATATTCAAAATGTGGCTTGTAACATTTTTAAACAATTTCATAACTGACAGACCAAGCCATAATTTCCTATATTTTGCAACATTTGTTCCAAACTTCAATGTTTTGTTATGTTCTACTTGGTTTCAGATTAATCAGTTATTTCCCTATATAATTTAACATGTTTAATTACATCATTTTAGGCTAGCATTCAGCATCATTGATAGATTATTAAATGTGCATGATGTTCCAGTACTTCTTGTGCAAATTTTAACAGAGAAACCATGGTTACACAATGATAAACTGTATAAAGCAGGAAGATGGATAAAATGGGACGGTGAGGCCCTTGGACAATGTGAAGCTCAGGTAATTGAAAGGCATTGTATGCTGCATTCATTCTTTTGTCTCCCGTCCATCTACTTCTGTTTTTTTTTTTTACTACTGGCTTCTTTCATTTCATTAATGAAATGAATGAAGCCAGAGAAATAAACTAAACTAGTGATGTCCTTCTTATTGTATTTTACAGGTGTGGATAGCACTTTGTCAAATACTACTTAACCCATCTTGCATGAAAAGCTATGCAATAACTGATTCACGTCGTTTGCAACTCGTGAAATTGCTTCCTTTCATGCATCCTGTTTTATTGGATCAACTGTCTCCACTTTTGGATCTAAAATATTGGCTTTGTCAACTTTCAATGTCTGAACAACAAACAGCCGTTTACAAACCAATACTTATGGAAACTGTGTTGGAAATAAAAGCCAGTATTCTCGCTCAGGGGAACAAGAAATGGAAAAAGATTGCAGAAACTCAACTTCCGCATGTATTTTGTAGAGATCAGAAGGAACTTATTGAAATTGCACAAGGGTATGATAAAACTTATTCTTTGTTTGTAATGAATCCCATTATATTCAAATATCCAAACAATTTTAGTTTTTATTTTGTGATTATGGAGTTTCACCAAGTATCGCCTAAATCTATCCAATATTCAAATATGATTCTTAACACAATTATTGACTACATTTATTTATAGACTATGTCAAGCATACAACACTGACTTAATTGAAAAATTTGAAACAAAAGACAAAAGTTCTTGTGCACATTGTGGAAAAGATGCTATACAACGATGTTCAAAATGTAAAAATATTTGGTATTGCAGCCGTTCCTGCCAAGTACAAGATTGGGAAAAGCACAAAGTGAATTGTATAACGCCAGAAACAAAATGTTAACTACTATGAAATGTAAACCACACAAAATTTATATTACATGATGCACAATATCAATGTTTATGTTTCTAATTTTATTAGTAAGAGTAAACTCACCTTATTTTAGTAAATTAGGTGAAAATAAATACAAAAATAATTTTATATTTTTATTCTTACAATGTAAAACAATCACTTAGCTCCCTTAAGATATACTTTAAGGACATCCAATGCTGGGGATTCCTCTCCATAATCCTAAAATAAAAGCCATAAGTAACAACGTAAAATAATCACAGTCACTCATAAATATGGGTTTATGGTAATCAATCGGAAGGTTATTCACAGCATATTCATACTCAAAAATATCAGTAAAACTTGAATATTTTCCCAAATTAATTTACTTCCATTTATTTCAAAGCTCTTCTTGGTATAATTATTGAAAAAATGTCTACTGAAATTATACCATTGGGATATTATTGTTGAAATATGCATTTTCAGTTAGGTAAATTGAATTATTTTTTTTTTTAAATTAATATCTATATTACAGAAACAACTGTTAAGTGTTTAACCACCATTTTGATAAACGGCAATTTTGTTTCAAATGTAAATAATTTTAAAAGTATATCGTACTAACCTTAATTACAACACATGAACACCCAACAACTTTACGTGCTTTGCCAGTGTTGTCAATTTTACAAAGTCCAGCCCATTCGCCAAGTTTCTTATTGTTGTCAACTTTAACGAGTGGAATTTGATGTTCTGAACATAAAGCTGTTACCAACTTTTTATACATTGGTTCATCACAATTTTCAGCAAGTATGCACAATACAGCCTGTCTTTTATCAAGAGCCTTAGCTGCCTCATGTAAACCATGGACGACACCATCATGGATAAGTGCATTCTTTAATACTTCTTGTAGAGCTTGGTTTACGTCCATTGGTCCATCGGTTGCAACCGGTGCAGAGGGAGCATCATCGCTGGAAGAATAAACATCTTTAGAACAAATACATCAAAATCACCGATACTAAAAAAAATAAAAATTAATTCATCAGATGGCAATTTAACAACACAGTTTTTATTACGGGTTTTCAGCAGAGGGAGCCCTGCCAATAAATTCATCATTTCAAATTTTAAAGTATTGATAAATAATAACAATAGGTTATGTACTCACACTTCGATATCGGACATGTTTGCTGTTTATGTTTAGCTGAAACACACAAAAATACCAGCATATTAGTTTAACAAGATTATAAATAAAGTTAAATTTATAAGAGAAGCTGCGGATGATCGCAATTAATAGTGAAATTTTGTGATTAAAAAAAACGACAACGATATTTACCTAATCAACTCACGAAACCGAAAGGAAAAGGAAGCTGAATTACCGTTCGTCGTTCACGAAGGAGCCGTTCGTAATGAACCGCAATAAAATTGGTTAGCGCTAAATTCAAATTTAACATTTTTAATTTTCATTGCATTTATACAATACAGCTGTTAGTGTTGATTAAATTTTCAAATTTACAATTACAAAAAATTGAGTGGTAATTTTTGGTTAATTCAAAGTTCAAGTGAAGTGGATTTTTAAAGTTAATTTATGTTCTTTTTTTTTCTATTGAATACAACTTGTTTGTGATTTCTTATCATTTATCATAATGGTATGTATGTACCATACATACATTAAACATCGTCAATCGAGTGAAAGCATGAAGAAAAAGCACAGAAAATGTTTATAATTGCACTTATTTATATACGATTTACCATTGCACTCTTCCACAAACCATATTCAAGCAAATGAATTCAATTTGATCTTTTTTTACTCATTTTCTTCATTTGTACAGACTTGTAATGTTATGTTATGGACCATAACTTATGGTATAGTACTGTACTGGAGAGCTAGTATGGAAGGAGATGGAGTACGGAGGGTGGTGGAGAGATGGAAGGCAGTGGACAGGCAGATAAGGGAGGCGCAAATGCAGAACGCAAGGTACAACGGGAGGTACATACAAACACCTGTGTGTGTATGGGAGGAAGCCGGAGTACATGGACGGATCGAGAACGGGAGAGGAAGAAAAGCTAATCGCAAGATTTAGGTGTGGGAATGAAGAACGAGGAAATAAATATTGGATGCGAGGAGAGTATGGCAACTGCGTGTTATATGGAGAAGGAAGAGATGAGTGGGGTCACTGGATGACAGAAGAGGAGAGAGAGGAGGGAAGAAAATGGTGGCGATGCATGCATGAGAGTGGAAAGGGTATAGAGTTGCTAAGGCGTGTAAGGGATAGACTGCAAGGAAAACACGAAATGTAAATACGAGCGTGAATAGTAACAGAGATATAATGTAATATATGCCAATAAAGTTTTTTTTTTTTTGTAGTACTGTACATACTGTAAATAGAAATACATTTAACTAATTTGACAAATGCTACTCCAGTATTCTACTCTAATAGATCCAGTTATATACTTCAAATATCTTGTGCAAAAGTTATTCTTTCCTTTATACAGATATGTACTTTGCTATAAAAGGAATTTAAACAAATGTAACAATTAAACACAGTTATCTTGACAATCATGTATTTTTTTGCATTATAAAACTATACAATAATAAAAAAAAATACAAATACGTATGTATTCAAAGTTTAAAATATGATAAATTTACAACATAGTAAATATTGAATATTGAGCATGATTCCTGTTGACAAGAAAACTATTAGTAGGAGCTACCTTGAAACACAGAAAATTTATTTCTTTCAATAGAAAACACAACCATCATTGTACATTTGATAGTACAAATCTATCTGGTATAAAGCTTTGAAAAAAGTATAACCAGTAAATTCTTTTTTTTTTAATATTACACAAAAATATATAATTTATATGTTTATATAAATATCAGTCATTTTGTAAGGTATTTCATTTTATGTACAGGACGAATGATTTAATTTCTTATTCAGGCAATTACATTGACTAAACACTTATATTTTAAAATACCCTAACATACACAATATCATAAGTTAATTAAATGCTAAAAGATCTTAAAAAGACGGCAAGTATAAAATATATTATTGTGATGTTGAAAAATATCGAATTTGTTTATTTCATTAATTCTTATTATTGTTCAGTGTTAAAAACTGACATTCATAATATCAATGGTATTGGTATGAATGAATAAGTGTAAATGAATAAAAGACTATTTAAACATACTGTCTACATTATAATATAAAATAACACTGAAATCTTGATATGATGTTAGTTGATACTTTACATTGAAATACAGCTATAATGTACAGCTGCCTGAAAATGGCACAATTCACAGCAATTAATAGTGAAAGATATTATTTTGAAATGTATCTATGTCTCTTCATTGCGCACAGGAGGTATTTCATCAGGATTACTTTGCAAGAGACCTGTCTTCTCATCTTTGGCACTTCCTGCACCATTGTACACAGTTTCATATACTGGGTTGACAAAATTAGTTGACTGTAAATAATTAAAATAATTAATCAACATGAAATTGTACGTACTAATATAAAATTACTTTGTCAGCATCAAGAGAAAATGGTTCAGCATCACGGTCCTGATACATTGGATTATTGAAATCGTTCTCTTGGAGTCTTTCATGAGAGAAAGGCCTTCGCTTCTTCAGTATCAAATACGCAATACCAATACATCCGACCACCAAAAGTATAACACCGAATGCCAGCAAAACAGGTAACACAACGCCACCATCTTCTTTATCCATTCTGTGACGTACGTCTGATTCATCAAGTGAGGAATGTTCACAGTTCGGGCCTTCATATTCATGAGTGCATTGACAATATGGCCCTGTATCACTAATTGCACATGAACCACCATTCTGGCAATCAAGTGGACATGCACGAAATATCTCACACCTTTTACCACTGTAACCATCTTTGCACACACATGTCGGTTCATTGTTGATTGTCAATGTACAGTCACCTCCATTAAGACAATATATATTGCATGCACTGTTTTCACCAATATATTTCTAAAAATAAAACATTTTATCATTTTTAATAATCAAATAATGGAATGGCACGACTTTCAGTAAATTTATTTACACTGACACATTGTTAAGTGCAGGGTTATGTTTAATTTAATGAAAATATACGAAATATTTTATATTGTAACGTTTGTAATATGCATAATAATATGCAAAAAAATATTACCTCACATATCTCTCCTCCCCACATGTGAGGACAATCACAAACTGTTGTGCCAGCCATAGTCCTACAAGTCCCATTGTTACGACAGTAGCACCTTCCATTAGCAGCACATTCCTTCGGTGGTGTTGGATTCATGCAAAGATCGTGTTCACAACTTTGTCCACCAAATGTGGGTGGACATTTGCATTCAGCTTGTCTTGCACCCATCACACATGTTGCACCATTCTGGCAGCTGGGCACACAACTCTCATTTTCACAATGTTCCCCATAGTAACCGGAATTGCAACGACATGTTGTACCCGCAGAACTGATATAACATGTACCACGTTTATTACAAACATCTTCAATGCACTCAAAACGTTCACAATTTGAACCCCCATAGCCGAGTGGGCATTTGCAATATTCATGATTATCTTCATGCGTGCACACACCACCGTTATTACATTTCAAATGGTTGCCACAATTTTCACATCTAACTCCAGTGAAACCATCCTTACATTTACAGCGATGTCCAAGGCCTGTCCTTGAGCTATTGTAAGAAAAATAACATGGTTAGTAAGTTTTCAAATGTACTGATTGATACCCACCTGTGATAACGATAACATGTACCACCATTATAACAGGGACCCTCGCACATGTTTACAGTGATCTCACATTTTTCACCAGTCCACTGTGCAGGACAGTGGCAACGAAGTGGCCACCCCACCGCATCTTTATCAACATAACATATGCCTCCATTGTGACAATAGAGTGAGCATCGATAATGTTCGCACAATGTTCCTGAATATTCAGGTGGACATGTGCATGTGGGGATGCCTTCTATCCATTCACATTTGCCCTGGTTACAGTTAAGTGGACACTCCATGATGGCACTGCATGTCTGATAAATAATACAATAAAATTAATAACTATAGAAATATTGAATTCATTATTCATGTTCATTATAAATATGGAAAATTGAAACATTAATATGGTAAATATCCTTCTACTCACCAAATTATTCTTTTTTAAGCCATCAGCACAAAAGCAGGTAGCACCACCAGAGCTCAATAGGCAAAATTCTGAAGAGTGACAGAAATCTTGACAGCGATTTTTTATGCCATGTTCCTGTCGATGTTCATGAACAACAAAAATATCGTGAAGAGTAAGTAATCCTTCAGAAAGGTAGTGGATTTTTCCATTGCCAAATTTATGCATTTTTAAGACATCATGAGTGTCAGATGTTGATATGTACAGGTAATCTTCAAACACATCAATTTTATGTGGTTTCTTTCCTACAATAATTTGAAATTATTATCATTTCTTTACATTTTTAATAAATATATTTATTTAACATGACAAGAAAAATCATTAAAATGTATGGAATGATACAATACTAATGTAAGTATTACTTCTAAAATTATTTACCATCATCAAAGATGTGTACGATTTGCCTATCTGATCCATCAAATTTTACAGATTCAACCCTATGCATTTTTTGATCGACCCAGTACAATCTCTGAGCAGGATGATCAATAGCGAGACCTGTTGGCCATATAACATCATTAACAAGTACTCGTCTCTTATTACCATCCATGTAAGCGGTTTCTATAACAGCAGGTGATCCAAGATCCACCCAGAAAAGTAAACCTTGAGTTGGTGCAACAACAATATCTCCACGTTGTCTTGTGCCATCATTTATTAAAGTATATTTCTGTTTTCCATCAAATGTCGTTACCAACACCTTGACAATACAAAATAAAATTAATAACATTTCCAAAAACCAAACTACTAATCTATTGGACAAGCTAAATTAATTTGTATTTAATTAAAACATGTTGTTACCTTATCAGTGCCTGTTAAGTAAATTCTTCTTGCAACCCAGTCTACTGCTAAGTCATATGGCTCTATTAAATCATCAACAAGAATAGTTCTACTACTGATATCACGTGATGTTCTTGAACTATTATTCAATCTCAGAAGCATTTTTTCTAGTTGCTTGTGGCGATAACCGGTCCAAAATATAATTATATCTTGATTTTCATAGAATACATCCACAGCGCCTATTTTGTAACCAACTCCCATTCCAAGTTCTGTGTTTCCTAACAAAGCTTTTTCAGAGTTTGTCTGGTATGGAGATATTAAGCGTAATTCATTTTCAATTGCGAGTATCAAAGTGGCATTCTGTTCGTGAGCTTCACAACTATTTGTGGTAGCATTGTGTTTAAAACCCAAGCTGCACTTGCATTTGGGAGCACCCTTTTTATCTAATAAACATATGTGTGAACATGTATTCCATTTGCAGATACAGTTTACTTCGTCGCTGTTGTCTTCACAATCATTTTTATTATCACAGACCAAATTCCTATCAATGCAGTGTTCATTTGTACATCTAAATTGATTTTTGTCATTACAGTGTGTTACATTTCGACAGTATATGGCATCTTCGGTCCCTAATTCGCCGCAATGGCCATCACAAAGGGTAGCACGCAGAACACACCTGTGATTCTCGATACACTTGTGTAATCCACGTGGACATTTTAATCGTTTACATTGCGAAATTTTTTCATCTGAGTTGTCACCGCAATCATCCTCGCCATCGCAGCGCCATCTCCCATCTACACATCGGCCATTATCACAATGGAACTGCCCAGTGCCCTGACATGACATGCTTTCAGTGCAACTAAGTTCATCAGAGTTATCGATACAATCCAGATCATTGTCACATCTCCATGTTCTAAAAATAAATAATGATGAAAATATTTTAATGTATCAAAACTTCCTGTTTACTTACACAGGTATGCAATTACTTGAATCATTACACTTAAACTGGTCTGCCTCACAAAGTGTAGCACTGCAGTTCATCTCATCTGATTTGTCTTTACAATGATATTCACCATCACATACATGTATTTTCTGTATACAACGACCATCCTTACATTTAAATTCCGATTCAGAACACTCGCGAGGTTCGCAATTGAACTCATCTGAATTGTCGCCACAGTCATCATCATAATCGCAGTACCATCGGCCTGGTATACATTTACTGTTATTACATCGGAAATATGATGGATCACATGTGTGAAAACCCGGTTGGTTGCAAGTAATCGGTTCATCTTCACCATCTGTACAATCAGGATCTAGTAAACAAAATGATTATTCACCAATTTTAATGATCATTATTATTATATTACCTCCATCACACACCCATGTCAATGGTATACAGCGACCCGATTTGCACGTAAAACTACCCCTTTGGCAGGTTCTTGTTGTGCACGTCTCAAATTCATCTGATTTATCACCACAGTCATTGTCCTTGTCACAAACCCATACTGATGGAATGCATTTCTTATTATCACACTGGAAATGTTGTGGTGGACAACTGGCAGTTGGGCAACCCTCTTCATCTTCACCACCAAATGGACAGTCTATCTTATTGTCACATCGTAAATTTCCAGGGATACACCTTGGTGGAGTGGTTGCATTACCCTTGCAACGGAAGTGCGTAACAAGACAAGCATAATCATTACAATTCTTTTCATCTGACTTGTCTGGACAATCACTTGTACCATCACAGATATTTGATGGATGTATGCAGTTTCCATCATCACACTGATATTGTCCAGGATTGCATTTGAATGGACGGCAATCTGCAGGCTCATCGCTACCATCAAAACAATCATCTTGTCCATCACATTTCCACCAAAATGGTATACATTTGTATGAGTGTGGACATTCAAAGTGCATAGATGTGCAGTTTGATTTGCATGTGCGATTATCCGGAAGCAGTATATAGTTTTCTGGACAAGCACATCTACAAATTATAATTAAAGGAATATATATATACATAGTTTGTGGAATGTTTTTCTTACTTATAAAAAGGCGCTTCTGGTGTTAACAAACACAACGCTGAGCAGTTAGCTTTTTCACATGGATTATCTCTTTGTGGTTGTCTGAATGGATGGACCATCCTTAGATCCATTGGCCGATGAATTGTCGTTAGCAATGATGATGTCATATTTCCATGATTCTTATGAACACGTTCAACTGATTTCATCTCCCAATCTGTCCAATAGACATAATCCTCCCATAAAGTTATCGAAAATACATGATGCAGTTTTAAATCTGGATACTTCAAACGGCTTGCTATTATTCTCACATTTCGACCATCTAAGTCAGAAACACCTATATAATCTTCCTTGGCATCAGCAAAGAATAGCTCATTCGTTTCAAACTCAATGGCAATAGCATTTGGCCAACCAAGTACTTTATTTATTATTACATGTGGATTCGAACCATCCATTCCAGCTTTGCCAATGTGTACGTTTGAGCCCCAATCTGACCAAAAAAGATATCCTTTCAAAGGATGTACGGCAATACCACGTGGTTCCTCTAAACCAGTTGATATTAACACCCGACGGTTTTGACCACCTAATGTAGATACTTCGATGGTATCCAAACCCTAAAATATCCAAAATATATGTATAAACTACATTCATAAATTCTCATTGAGTATCCTTTATAACTATATATATATTTTACATGCCTTGTCACACCAATAGATATTGCGCCCAATCCAATCAACCGCTAAACCATCAGGATTTTGCAAAGTGTCACTATGAAGAATAGTAATGTTCGCATTATCATCAGTTAGATTGCACTGCTTTGCTATATTGCTTTTACCACCTGTAACTTCTGACCAGAAGTAGCATTGAGTCTTCCAGTCAAAGTCTAATGCTACAACATTTGTTAGCTTGTGAATCAGAAGTGTAGCATTTCCATGCAATGTCAACTCTCGTATATAGTACCTTAAATAATAATAAATTGTTTATTAGCTGCTTAGCAGCTACAGTTTTGCAAATGTGTTATTATTATTATTTAAACTACAAGACAAATAAATTCCTCTCAATGACTCAATAACTACCATGTTCAAATATTCACGATGTCAAATTAAAAACACCCAATTAATTTTACTTGTTACACAGAAATAAATTGTACAAAAAATATAGAATGCTGTATATATTTTTAAGATTACAGTTAAAATGTGTCAAAATAATTAAGATTAACACATACCGATTGGCAACAATAAGTTTAGGAATATCATGTGAATCTGCAGCACAAGATTTTTTATCTTCACGTAAAAAGTAATTAGAGCCACACATGCAATGATATGATCCCATTGTATTTTGACAAATTTGACTACATGGATATTCAGCACATTCATCAACGTCAACACAATTCTGCGCATCATTTGGATCTAGCTCATAGCCAATTTCACAGGCACATTGATAACCTATTGGTTTATCAATGCACTTTTGTGAACATGGTTTTATAGTTGCTGTGCATTCATTGATATCTAAAACGAAACTGTTATTATTGCTAGACACAAAGTAAATTGTAAAAAATTTTAGATTTACAATACTCACTGCAAGATATTTCATCACTAAAATCACCACAATCATTCTCTCGATTGCATACCAACGTTTCATTGATGCAAACACCATTACTACACTTGAATAACCCTTCTTTTATACATTGCTCTTCTTCATTATTGCAATGTCTACCTTCATCACTGCCATCTATGCAATCGGCCACACCATTGCAAACTTGTTCTTTTAATATGCAATGCTCAAATGTTTTACACTTAAATTCACATCTTTCATGGCAACCCTCAGGTTCATCACTACCATCATCACATTCATCATCACCATCACAGTAATATTCCATGTTGATACAGCGACCATCGTCACACTGGAACTCTTGAGTTGAGCAACGCTTTCCAAGACAGCCGCCCGTTGGACGTTCGTCCTCTCCATCAGCACAGTCATCCTCGCCATCACACAGTTGGTGGGGTGTTATACAACCACCAGTACTGTTGCAACGGATTTCACTTGAAAGACAATAACGTGTCATGCAATGTGCGCTTTCATCTGACGAATCACGACAGTCACCTTGTCCATCACACTGCCACGCCTGAGGTATACACTCGCCTGAGTGGCAACGAAACCGATCATACGGACATTCAACACCTATATTAAATGATAACATAAAAAACATATGCTGCAAAACATAATAAACTATCACTTACTGCAACCATGTTCGTCAGAACCATCTTGACAATTTTCAATACCGTCACATTTCCGAACGGATTCTATACATAACAAATCTGATAGGCACTTAAATTGGTCCTTGGTGCAATTTCCATCTGTAAAAAGTAAAAATACCAATAATTCAAATTTAAACTTCATAATAACTTACGACAGCTTTGCTCATCAGAGCTAAGTCTTCCATGCCCATCACCACAATCGTCTATGCCATCGCATTGCTTTTCTGCATCTATACACTTACTATTCCCCGTACATTTGAACTGCACATCTTGTTGACAAATAGTACAATTAGATTCATCAGCATTGTCCCAACAATCATTTTGACCATCGCACCACCAGTTAATGTGTATACATGCTACAGTGTTAGGACACTGAGCAAAGTTCATGTCTTTATTTTCTTCAGCACAATTCCTCTCACCTAAAATCTTTTTATGTAGGTAAAAAATGATAGGAAAAATACGCCAACCAATCAATAAATTATGATAATATAAACCGTAATTGAAATTAAATCAATTTAGAAGGAAAGAATTATAATCAAAATTAAGAGGAAAATATGATTAGACTAATACACTAAAATATTTATTAAACAAGAGAAAAATATGTGCAAAGTGCTAATTTTAAAAATCTACAATTATTTTTTATTGGGATGAATTATGCAAATAAAGGAATAAATTGTTGTATGATATTTGATCCCCAGATTATTATTAATCATTAATAAATAAATTTGATAGTATTTACCACATCCAATTTCATCTGAGGCATCTTCACAATCTGGATCTTTATCACACCTGAATTGTTTTAATATGCAGCGACCCGAATTGCACTTGAAGTGGTTCTGTTCTGAGCATGCGCAGTTAGCTTCATCACTTGCATCACCACAATCGTCAACACCATTGCAATGATCTTTTGATTTAAGACATCGTCGATTTGTACAAGAGAACCAACCGGTGGGACAAACTCGGTGTGCACAATAACCTGCTTCTTCATCTGATGCATCCGTGCAGTGGGGAATTTTATCACAAGTTACCTATGCAAGTTGTGTAAAAAATGGCACATCAAGAATTTAAAAATTTTACCTGTAGTGGGACGCAACCTCCATCTGAGCAACGAAAGGAATCTTCATTGCAAGTTTGTGTTGTTCTACCGAAACATCTTCGAGCATCTTCGCCCAAAATACGATTCTCATCACAAGAACATCTTACTTCACCCATTGGCGAAAGATTGCAAGTGTCTTCACAACCTCCATTCAGCTCTAAACATGGATTTGAAAAACAATCGTCTGTGTCATTAGCGACCGCAATTATGCCCATTGGTTTTGCAACATCACGTCTCAAAGAGACAACATTACTACCAGTTAATTTATCAGCACGTAACACTGCATGTAAAACCCAATCAGTCCAGTACAAGTAGTCACCATATACAGCAAGTGCAAATGGATGATGTGGTGTTACACCACCCAGCACCTGGCGATCTTTTCCATCATACTCGCATCTTTCAATTTTGTCCAGCCTAGCATCACTCCAATATAACTTTTGAGCTTTATGGTCCAATGTTATTGCATTTGGCATGCGAATTTCGGTCGATATGATGTTTTCACGACCATATCCAGACAAAAACACACGTTCAATTGATGGCTGTTGCGAATTCCAGTTAGTCCAATAGAGGTAGCTACCACAGCTGTCGATGGCTATTCCACGTGGTTTGTCTTGTGATCGAAGACGAACTACTACCTCCACATTACTGGCATTTTTACCATCTTTTGTCAAATTGACACGACTTATTGTTGCATCATTGTTACATGTCCAGTAAAGTGCCTGGTGTAGTTGTTCAAAGGAAACACCTTCCACAGAACCCTGTTCTGATAAATAAAGAATTCACTTAACTTATAGGAAAACATTTGTTATGAATATTAGGTTATTAATATGTTTCACATACAGTATGATCGAAAAAAAATTAGTCAAAGTAATGAACAAAAATCAGAAACTTAAACTAGACGTTTGTGAAAAATATTGTCCTAACAAATCAAAGCTTTTCTTTTAGAATCCTATTTTAGAAATGGAAATAAAACGGAAAACGGTGAATGGCAATATTCTTACGTTGCCTGTTATGAAGAATTTCCGGAGCAATTTCCTATTGAAGCAGCTGAATATTCTGACACACGTCAATTTGACATTAATAAATAAATAGTGGTTTAAGTAAAGACATACCGATTTTTGTTCACGACTTACTTTGACTATTTTTTTTTGAATCACACTGTATAATCAAAAATTTATTTAGTATTATAAATGCTTTTTAAAAATCGTAGGTTTTCAAGATACGTACTTTCGACTATAATTTGGTGTCCACTCCCATTAAAAAATACACTGTTAATAGATCCCTTTTGTATGTCAGAATAGAAGATTTTCTGATGTTGATAATCAAAGGAAAGGCCAATAGCATTCTTCATTAATGTAGAATTTTTGATACTAGGATATGGGGCGTTTTGAACTGATGCATTTGTTAGATGAATCGAATCAAGGCTGACCACTCTAGAGTACATCACAAAGCTGTCATATTCTTAAAAGAAGAAATTACTTATAAAGACAAATGTGAATTTATAACTTATACCTTCACATGATTTTCCATTCTCTGATACTTTTCCATGCAAACAAGCACAAACAGGCGAGTTTCCATTAAAGAGACATAACTGTTCGCAACCACCATTATTTTGAGCGCAAGGATTAACCCCACGCTGCCTACGCTTTGAAAATATCTGTATATCTTTTGGAGAATCACCAGTGTTGTTTATAAGAACTGTGTAGTCTGACAAATTACTTACTGGTGCTAATTTGATGCTACCATGCTGATGCGTACTATAAACATGAATATCTTAAATGCATCATCGACAGTAGTAGTAATAAAATACCTGTCAATCCAATATAATACATCATTAAAAACGGTCAGTGCTATTGGATTTTCAAGCGAATGATTGAGCAAAGTCAATCTTTCGCTTCCATCATATTTCATACGTTCAATCGTATCACTACCTGAATCACACCAATATATGTAGTGATTAACATAGTCGAGAGTTAAATCTGATATTGAACGGGCTTGATCAACCAACAGTTTGCGGTTTGAACCATCCAGTCCAGAAGTCTCAAGTTTACTTGCACCACCCCATACCAGTAAACCGACTTCCGGATCGACAGCGAGTGCCGATGGTGTACCAATTTCATGTGACAGTACCACATACCTGGACGATCCATTTAGCTTTGCCACCTGAATAACACCATGTTTTGGATCACTCCAATAGATATTGCGGGCCGACCAATCTATCGCAAGACCTGTAATCATTTGCTAAATATAATTTCTATATACAATTAGTGGTCATTTAAGCTAATTGTATGTACCACTATTACCAATCCCTGTATAATAATATTATAATTTACCTGTTAACCAATCTGCTGAAACACTTTCCATTCCATCATGTTGGTCAATTATCAGTTTTCTTCCTGTGCCGTCCCTTTTTATGCTGGTGATGGTTCCACGATCATTATCTGCCCAAAATAGCAAATCTTCTTCAGCAACAAAATCTATAGCACTCGCCAATGCAACCCGTGACAGAGGGCCTAAGGCAGTAGAATTACTGTCATCTAATGAGCGTCCACATAGCTCCCAACCATTTGAATAGAATAGAAATTCTGATAACCCTATGCACTTTGTTGGGTCTTGGGGATCCACTTGATAACCGGTTGCACATCTTTAAAACATTATTGTTTATTTTTTGGACAAACTATTGTATGTAAGTTCATATGTAAAAAGTTTTTTTAAACCAATGTTTAAAACATTTTCATAAAGTTTGTTATATTCTGTTGTAATGGGGATCCCGTAAATAAATAAATAAGTTTAATAAGACAAACATGAAATTATTTTATTCTTCTATAATTATATACAGGCTGATTTTTTGAAAACGATCCGCCTGAGATATTTCAGAAACCAAAAGGAAATTAAAAATTTCCGAAAACAGGTCCACTTATATGTCAAGGGGGAAACGGTTTGACCTATGATTCACACTTTGACGTTTACCCCTGTGCCCCCACGAATACCTCCCCAAAAATTTTAAATGGAATGACCCATCGCGTGGTATCTCAAATGAAAGAGCAATCGATGGGCTTTACAGATGTGTTTGAATTTTTGAATTCTGTTTTCGGAAATTTTTAATTTCCTTTTGGTTTCTGAAATATCTCAGGAGGATCGTTTTCAAAAAATCACCTGTATGTATTTGTGTATTTAGTAATCTTGTCAATTATTAGTAATAGGATTTGAATATAAAACAACTGAAAAATATCAGAGTACCAATGTTTTTTACCTACAAGTCCTTTCAGTTGCCGAAATTGGAAGACATAAATGCTGACAACCAGTTTTAGTTTTTCCACATGGTCCAATTCCGATCTGCTCTTCACGGTCATAGATGCGCAATGTTAGTACACCTGTACTATTGCGTAAAATTTTGGAATCTTCTCCAGTCGTTTTATTTGTAGAATGTATTGATTGCGTATCATCATCTGCGTAATATAAAAGACCGCGATAGACAGTTGCTGCACTCACCGCACCTGACAAGTTTAGTTTTGTGACATTCTCTGCATTAAAATCATAGAAATACACATTAAAATCACTGATCCAGTACAGTCTTTGCGATTCACGATCTACAGTAAGTCCACTTGTTGTACGATCCAAATCTTCTACTAATGTAATATGTTTTGAACCATCCATTGCACTAGAGTCAATTGTAATGTTGTCATTATTCTCCATGACCCAGTATAATCTTCCTAAGGTCGGATCAACTGCTATACTTCCCACACTGATGTGCTCTATTAATGTCATGGCATATTCACCATCCAAATTGCATACAGTTATACCTTTTGATGAACCAATGAATATCAATCCTGCAAGCCAGTCTAGTGCCAAACCAGTTGGATGTTGCAAACCAGTATCAATCAGTGTATGTGCGGGTCCACTTGTTAAACCAGTGCGTTTCACTTCATTTTGTTGGCTATCTATCCAATAAAGTGTGCTGTTTTCAGCGAGGTATTCTAAGTGCCGATTATTCATTGCATTCTGAAAGCTTATCGTCGGTATGGTATGATAATAAGGCTGAAGGAGATCAACACCACGAATTTCGTTATTCCGCGCGATTAGTAAAACTCGTTCATTTACTAACATAAAATAAAATACATAGAAACTAAATTCAGAATAATGAATTTTACTCACCAATGCATGTTTGATTATCAGTATGCAACCTCATGACATGTGGACAATCACAGCGATATGTGTGATTTGTGTGCAAGAGACAAAGGTGAGAACAACCACCGTTGTTGTTACCACATGGGCTTAGACCATCTCTAGGTTGCCGACTTGGATGTAAAATTTGTATATCAAATGGTTGCGTCAGTGTCCTCTGAATGACAAAAACATCTCCACCATTCCATTTATTTGCACGCACAACACTATTTGTTCGCCAGTCTGTCCAATAGACATAATTTTCAAACAAAGAAATAGCAAACGGATGTGATAACATGTCATGGTGTTTCATCACTTCATGAAGGTCGGTTCCATCATATTTGGTGGTATGTATGGAATCTGAGCGGGCATCGATCCAATAGATCCTTCGCATGTCATAATCCAGTGTTATCCCATTTGGCCAAGCCCCTACAAATAATCCATTTTCATAAATACACTTATAATATAAAACAATTTGAAATTTATACATAAGCCGATATTTTACTCAACAATCATGTACTTCAAAAATACACATACCATCAGTGATTTGATCAACTCGTACAATAATTTGTCTATCAAGTCCAGCCATTGAACATCTCTCAATTCTTGGTGCACTATTGTCCCAGTCTGTCCAAAATAATAAGCCATCCCGAGGATCCAATGCAATTGCTCTTGGGCTATCCATTTCTCCACCAACTAATGTTCGTCTAAAACTACCATTCAGTCGAGCCACTTCAATTTGATCTAGATTACTTTCAACCCAATATAAATTTTCACCTATCCAATCAACAGCTAAGCCTTCAGCTGTTGACAGACCACTGTGCACAACAACCTCAATGTTACTTAAATAGTTTCCAACCAGAGTTCCTCTGTAGATTTTGTCATCAATAACGTCTGTCCAAAATATCTACAAAAAAAAAAACAATTGTAATTCTCGGTGAGAATTATTGAATTAAAGGCTCACCATATCTGAATTTGCATCATGATAGAAATCCAATGCAATTGTGTTTTTCAGACTCGATATCAGTGCTTTTACATTGAATGAATACAAATCAACACCTCGCAACTCATGCCTGTTGCTGAATATAACATATGGTGTCGATGCGTTCTCACTTTTGCAAGTGAAGCCGTCCTTTTCTATGACATAACCAGGTAAACAGTCACACTTGTGACGTGAACCATGTCTTGTGCAAAGCTGCGAACACACACCCCATGATTCACATGGATGAACATGCAGACAAGTTGTCATATCTGGCTGCAAATGTAAATCGTCTGGACAAGAACAAACGACACCTTCTGGTGCGTTATGACACAGATGTGAACAAATCGAACCCAGCGAGCATAAATCTTCAAGGCAACGAAGACCTTCATCAGATTCATCAAGACAGTCATATTTACTATCACAGAGATGTTCTAATGGTACACAACGAGTGTTGTTGTCACATAAACGTGACGGGTGTTCACAATTGGATTCGAGTTGAGACGATTTTTCTGTGCTGGACACTAGCGGATGATCCTTAGTATAGTTGCAGTTGCGTTCATCTGAGCCATCAAGGCAATCTTGAAATGTGTCACAACGAAAAACCTTGAAGAATTTTACAATTTAAAGTCATATATGTGTACCCTATGTCAACGATGAATATTTTAAAACCTACTTTCTATCTCTATTAGACGAAAATTAAAGATAGAATGTATTCATTATTTATTTGTAGGGCTGATACAAAATTCACTTAATAAATTTTTGGATTTTGCGAGGAAGAAATCTTTGCAAAAGTGATGGATTTTAAGAGTCTTGTCTTAGATTTATTCGGAATGAAAATGAAAAACTTTTATTTCTTTTCGCAGATAAATAAGTCATCCCACAGTTATGTAATTTTTTTAATACAAATAGCAATACAATAGACAAAATCCAAACATTTATTAAGCGAATTTTAAGTAAAAAACGGATAAAATAAAATAACTTTTGGATGTATCAGCCCCACAAATAAATAATGAATACATTCTATCTTTATTTTTTCGTCTAAAACGTATAATAAAGACAGAAAGTAGATTTTAAAATTTTACATGTAATTTCTCTATGTTTCGTTTTCATCGTGGACATAGGGTATATATATAATGTACACTGTTTTTATTTTCTTTATTATGAAAATTACAAATACTTAATAATAATAAAAGCAGGCGCTAGTAACTGCACTGTGAGAGGGTGAGTATGAAACAATGAAATTTGGGGAAACCAGACAAAATTTAAATATATAACAAGATTACTAAAAAAACCAAACAAATCAATTGTTCAAACTAGAGAAGAAAGTCTATACAGAACAATCATCAGTAAAACCTTAAAAATACTAGAGACTCATAAGAAAACAGCTAATGCAGAAACAGCCTGTTTTTTTATAAAAATGTAGTAAAAGGTAGTCTCTATTCATGCACATTTCAATTGAAACAGCCTTCACAGTACAGGAAATGACTACAGGAATCTATTGAGAAGCTACAGACTTTGGTGGACATATAATGTTTAAATAGGTGAAGAACTGAAATTCTAATTATACAGAAAGATCCTTTCAGGAAATACTAAAGATGACAAAGTTACAAATTAATAAATTTAGTTAATTTCTATTATTATTATTATTTTTAATATATCTAATTTATTTGGTTGTAGGATCTTAACCATTCGGTATAATGTGATGAAATATGTATATTATAACTAATAAAAAATTCATATAAAACTTATTGCTGCTATAGTTAAGAATTGGTACTCACGGCAGGTACGCAGATATGATTAGAACATTCAAATTCGGATTTCTCACATAATGACTTGCAATCTCTCTCATCACTTCCATCTGCACAATCGGTATGATTGTCACAACGTAACGTATTTGGCAGGCACGATTTACTTGGTTCGCAGAAAAAATGAAGTGTTGGATCGCAGATGGCGCAGTCAATCTCATCGGAACCATCATGACAGTCATCGGCACCATCGCAATATAAATCCGTCGGGATACATCGATTGTTATGGCACGTGAACTCAGTTATATCACACTTTTTCACCTCTAAAGTGACAGGAACAGAAAATTATGCAACAGGCAATTTATTTACTATAAATAACGCTATTCAATATTAAAACAATTTTAGAGCATTTTTCTTTTTAATATTAATAATTTTAATCCAACTGCTATAGTATTTTACTTAAATAGACTTAAAACCAGAAATTATTTTTCCATATTAATTCAAATATTTATTGACTAGAAAACCAATATAAAACTGAATTTAAAACGTTACCAACCACAGTAATGATGCGTTTAATAATAGCAAACAGATCGCAATTTATCAATATACTTTTTTTGCCATTGGTTTTTATTATTTATTAATTGTCTTAAGTTCAATGGAAATCAAAAATCAACAACAAACGTAATCAAGCTGATTCAAATGAACAAAACAGTAAAAGAATAGACATATCATGTATAGAAAAATATTAACTTACTACAATCTTCACCTTCGTCGCTATCATCAAGCAAACCACAATCTGAATCACCATCACATTTCCATGCATACGGTATGCATCTTTTAGTTTTCGCGCACAGGAACTGCATGGGTAAACACAGTCCTGGACAGTTTTTCGGTTCCTCATCACTTCCATCTGCACAATCTTTCTCTCCATCACATAACCAATGTTTCATAACGCAGGTGCCATCAGACGCGCATGTAAATTCACTACTGCTGCAGTTTCTCAAACAAGGACCACCATCTGCTGTCAATTCGTCACTGCCATCACGACAATTCCTGTCACCGTCACACACGAGTTTCTTTGGAATACATCGTACATAAGTTGCACATTGAAATTCGTCTTCGCGGCATAAAGAGAAATTCTTTTGACGAACACAAGTAGAGTCAACAAAATTATAGCCATCACCACACTTGCAAACAACACGGTTAGGTATCTTAAGAGAAAGATGTACACAGTGTGTGTCATTTAAATAACTGTCAGCACCTGTCAATTATTAAAAACATTGTGATCACATAAAATTTTAAACAGTAAGTATGTCTTACCTGTTTGAGATTTAGAATTGAACAACCTCAATTGTGAAATGGGAGCATCCTCAACAAGCGTTCGTGTTACATTGGTGTCCAAATTTTTAGATATGATTGTACCCTTCTGGTATTCTGTGTAATAAATGCTCCGATTGAAGTATACCACTTCACATGGATAAATTAAATTAGTAAAAATAACTTTCCTATTTTTATTGTCAAGGCTGGCGCTTTCGATTTTGCCTAAATCTGCATCACTCCAATATAGTCGTTTTCCCACCAAATCCAATGACAACCCACTAGGCCACCTAATGTCTGTGTCAATGAAGATCTCAACATTTGTGCCATCCATCCAGGCGCTTCGTATTTTTCCGTCAGTAAGCCGGGCTGGTGGCCTATCAATCCAGTACATAAGACCACGTTTAGGATTCAGTACAATAGTTGTAGGATGGCTGGCGCGTTTGAAATACAGCGTTCGATGCAACGTTGGGTCAGACAATTTTACTACACTTATTGTTCCTGAATCAGACTGTGTCCAATATAGATTGCCAAGTGTCCAATCATAGGCAACTCCTGCATGCATTAGTGACATCCCACTTTCCACCATTTTGGTCCTGAGAAAATATATTTTCACTTATCTTATAATAGGTAGAAAAATCATTATTACCTTATATGTGTATCTAAGTTGTAACCTTCTATAACAGTTCCATTCCAATAAAATATGGTTCTATTTTTAACATGAACTTCAATACCTGACAGTTGTGACAAACCAGTAATGGGTGCGATAGCTTCAGTTCCATTTTCCAAATCGATACCCTTGATCAAGGCAGATTTCATTTTCGCCATAAGCAAGAATGTGGAGGGGCGTTGCTGTATGCATCTGCCACGTTCTTGTAATTTGTAACCAGCGAGGCACATACATTTTGCTATCGCTATATCACGATTCCAGTTAGGAATACAAAAATGTTCACAGTTGCCGTTGTTGTTTTTACAAGGATGTGCAACTAAAACAGTAATGATTATGATCTTGTATAAATTGAACATCAGTTTAATATTTGTTAATATTTATTTAGTACTTACCATCAGGCTGCCTTTGTCGATGAAATACATGCAAATGAAGTGGCATTGTAGTATTATCAATAAGAATATTAGATTTACGAGTAAACTTATCAACAACTTTAATTTTGTTGACCATAACTTTGTTGTTAGAAACAAACCATTTGCTTTCTAAAAAGGTTATAGCATATAAGCTACCATATAATGGATCTTCTTTGATTATCCTGCGATTTTTGCCATCATAATCTACATAACCTACTCCATCCAACCAGTTATCTACCCAATAAACTTTCTTGGTTGCAAAATCCAAAGTTATGGAACATGGAAAAACTATGTTGCTATCAACCAGTGTAACTCTTTCTGTTCCATCCATCCTGCATCTTTCAATCATAGATGGAAACCGCTCGGAAAATTTTGTAAAAAAGAAATATCCACTTGTAGGATCCAATGCCAAATCTCTGGGCGTACTCATTTTCGATTCGAGCAAAATGATACATTTATCCAAATGAGTAGTACACAATATTATTACTTCCTGTTGTACATCAAGTAAATACCAATTTTCCGATACCCAATCGAAAGCTATCTGTTTCACAGACTGGAGATTTTTAAATAAGTGCGACATCCCCAGTTCCCATGTTTGACTAAAATTGTCAACATTTACTGCCATGAGTGACGAGTTGGTAATTTTGTGCTGTAAATAGTACAATGTTCGATTTCGATGGAAAAAATTCAATGCTGTAATGTTCATCAATGTCGTTTTTGTTTTATTAGACCATAGTTTACCCTTTAAGTCTATTCTTTCAATTGTGTGTTCAGTCGAAAAAAGTAAGGATGGTTCTTCTGACTCAGGTACTGAAATAATAAATGGAGAATTCATTACGCCAAGAACAGTGTGAAATGCACACCAAACAACAAGGGGCGTTTGATGCACGTAAATCATCTTTAGTTGATTTTGAGATAAGTAATTAATACATTTTTTTGGTAAAAGAAAATCCTTACCATTGATAGCATGACAGTCGTGACCAATCGCTTTATAACCGGAAACGCAGCTACATTCAAATGAACCAACAGTGTTCACGCAATTCTGCGCACAGGAATCTTCCAGAACGCACTCGTCTACGTCGACGCAAGTCCTACCCGGGGCCGTCCTCCCTTCTGGGCAATAGCAACGTGGCCCATCTTGCGTCATGCTACATTCGTGTGAACAGCCAAAATTGTCGCAGCGGCTTTTATTGTTGCAGAATTCCGTGAATTCATCGCTATTGTCGGGGCAGTCGTTGTGTCCATCACAAAATACCTTCAACGGTCGACAAACTGTAGAATTGCCGCAACGACCCTGATTCCAAGGACACCAAAAAGTGTCCATTTTACAGTTGACTTCATCGGACATATCGGGGCCCAGTTCAGCGGATGTGCCTATACGGAATTCAAAATTTTAATTTTTAACTCCGTAAGATGTATGAAATATTCTACCGCAGTCTGGATCGCCATCGCACCACCAACCATGAAAGATGCATCTACGAGTCAACTTGCACTGAAATTCACCTTCTGGACAGTCGCCTTGAACCATTGCGGAACAATCGGATGTTTCATCGCTGCCATCGTCACAATCCCACTTTAGATCACAACGTTTATTTGATGGAATACAGCTTCCAGAACTACAGCGAAATTGGTTTTGTGCACACAAAGCTGAAAAATTATCCACATTAATTTAAAATAAAAATATTTGGTACTTCACGCCGGAAGTAAATTGGGGATAACATAATTGACTATAAATTGACTGATGAAGTCATTGACAGGATTTTAATGATCAGCGATTAAGGAATGATAATTAGGAGACTTTGACTGCTTCGCATACAATAGTTATGAAAAATAGACGCCTGGCATTTAAAGAAGTCAGAAATTTCTAAAAGACATTTTCAGGTGATTAACTGGTTTACTCAAAGACAATATAAAATATTAACGTTAATCTGGCTGACTCATCTGTTTATGTCTACTGAAGGATAAACAGATAATCCGCATTCGAGGAAAAATTGACGGTAATTAAACAGATAAAGTAACTCGAAGCGAAGTCAAGAAACTTGACTCGGGCGGCAATCATTCTCGTATAACTGTAACCTTGTGCATTACCGTAAAATGAGGAAGTTGTTTCGCACAAGACTTCTATTGAGACAGGCATGTGTGTGAGGTCGACGTTAAGAACAGCAACTCATTTTTTCACGGGTAATTAATGCTTTATTCATTTTCGTCATAATTCCATACCTTTTCATATGGAATATCAATTTAATTTGCCTCAATATACAAACTGATTCAAACTGAATAATTTCGCTCTTTGAAGAAATACGGATACGTTGAAATTTTGAAAAATTATTTTTCGTTGCAACTTTACGACTGTTTTTCTATATTAATTATACTTCATTTTTTCCTGCGAGACAGACCGTGACTTACATAGACAACATTTTTTGTGACGCGCAGGAATATAAAGAAGCAACAAGGAACAAAGAGAACTTCTTCAACACACAAAAAATAACTAAAATCAACGACCATAACTACAGAATTTAACAATTCAAGAGAAAAACGATTGTTTGGCAGTTAAATGGAATTGATCTGTTTAGCAGGATTTTCAAATTTTTGAATGTAAATCGTACAAAGTATTAACCAATCACAATAGCGTAATTTAAATTTGGCACCATGAGTTTCTGCCTGGCGGGAAAAAATAAACTATAGT
This sequence comes from Lethrus apterus, assembly GCA_018397195.1. Classification (NCBI taxonomy): domain Eukaryota; kingdom Metazoa; phylum Arthropoda; class Insecta; order Coleoptera; family Geotrupidae; genus Lethrus; species Lethrus apterus. Next base: position 2,580 of record JAFFZR010027524.1, on the reverse strand, counting down.
TTTTGGTTTATTGAGTGACATAAACTTCGTGCTTATAATAATTTTAATAAAAACAATCGGATGTTACAGACCTCGCCGATAGAGGGCGCTGCACGTCAGTTGTAAGTTACAAGGTACATTTGCCGAGATCTGGCCTAAACTCTACAAACATTGACCACTCATAATAATAATGAATAACCCAGAAACTATCGCTATTTTATGTCCAGCTTGCATGTCAATATTAAGAATTGCAGTACATATAGAATTTTTAAGATGCTTTCAAAATTATTTTTAGAAATCTTATTCATTCCCCACAAAAGGTAAAACATATTATGATTTAAATTTGCTCATTTTGAATAAAACAATTTTGCGCGTTGTGTGTAGGAAAAGATATTTTGGTCTCTAAAAGTATAGAGCTAACACTGTTGCTGGAAACGTACAATTTGTACAAACATACACTTTAACTTCTCCTGTAATTTAAGATCATAAATAAAACGACGGCCGCAATAACGTAACAAGTGGTCATTGCAGTCATGTCTTGCAATGTGGAGCACTTATTTCTGGACTTGATCCAATAATAACATCTTATTTATGGGAATTATTCGTTTCAACGGGAAATTCTAGCATTCAGTTTTAAATGTAAAAATAGAAGAAGTTTTTATAAAGCATGACTCTTTTGCATTATTTTCAAAGGTTTAGATGGGCTATTATCTGAATCTCGCCTTGAGGTTGTTCCTAGAAGCGACTTTTCTCAAGGCGTTAGGTTTGTATATGTATGGGAGTATGTGTATACATATAGTATATGCTATATCATTCTTTTTCTTTTTGGAGCAAAAATGAAATTTATTATTATTGTTGTTATACACATATAATGAACAATCTACACACAACACAAGTTTTATATATAAACGATCACGTAAAAATAGTTTTATGAATCATAAAAGTAACAAAGATCAAGCTTTATGTAAACTTTCAACAAAATGTATACGTACACAAGACATCTGTTCATATTCTATTGTTCGACACGACAAAGAATGTCTGCAGAGAGAGAGGTAGATGAAATAATTTTCATTCGAATATTACAATATTTACATATTGATTAACGTTTAAATTCTGATTCATTGACTAGATTATGAATTAATCCCATTCTATCGAAACATAAGCAACGAATTTAAACGATCGTCACGTAATCGCTTTTCTACTTTGAACTGATAATATGTACGTAGTGGAGGTCTTCTCTGCTGTGTGCGAGTACCAATTCACTAATTATGATTAACTCATGCTTCATATCCGCAGTAGTCAAGGTTAGAAAAATGATCATTCATGACGACGCATTTTTGCCATTGTGACACATGATATTTCGCATATGTAATAGAAGGGAAGTTTTGTGGTTGTTATCTGACCGTACGTTGGCATCAATTTCTAAAAACTTTACTGACACATGTACTGACAATCGAAAATTTTGTTGATTACTCACAAGTCAGTTACGTATTTCATAATTAGGTTTTGATACATTCGCGAACGTTAAATAATTGTTGAACTACACATTTATTATTATCATTGATCTAATCTAATATAGGGTGATCATATGTATAGCATTGCGGTGTATTGTCTGGAATTATAGCAATCTGTACACCATTAACGAATGTCCAGCATTCAGTATGAATGTATAGTGGAACGTCCAGCATTCAGCATGAATGTACAGCAAAACGCCTTTTAATTTAAATTACGGAGTGAACCCAACCAAATGCGGCAAAGAGACCTTTTTTACTCTTAATGTGGAAATCGGATCACGTAGATATGAAATAATGTCAAAGAGATCTTTTTTTGCTCGACAGTGTGGACAGCATTAATGGATTGGAAATCTGCTCACCCTAATCTAATAATACTAGCTCAAACCAATTTTTTGCATTTTTTCCAAAATTTCATAGTATAACCCTACTAAAAGTTTAGACCAGTGAAAAGTACTTAAAATGCTATACAAGAATACACAAAAAAAAAAATTGGTGACGGCGCAAAAAATAAATGAAGGCGTTTAAAAAAGAATTTTGTTCACCAAGTTGTTGCTAAGACTGTCCCATTTAATAATATACAGGGTGTAACATTAGTGCGACATTCTTCGATATCTCCGTTGTTATGCAAAATACAAAAAATATTTTAAGACAAAAGTCTTTTGAATTTATGGTCTCCACCACCTAAAATTATTTTCAGTTGTACGGAGTGTTTCGTTTGTGCGCAACCACGAACAACTTCAAAATTTTAAGTGGAACACCCTATATATTATTACATTATTGAATTCCCTGGGTAATTCTAATATAAGTTTGTATAAGATAATATTTGTCTATGTCTATTCGTTTTTAAGATATTTGCATTTATGAGGAAATTTTGACAGCTGACGGTCTTCGGCAAAACGCATATAGTTCAATAACGAAATACAGCAAGATCATGAAATTTTATGGAACGCTGGAGGGATTTTTAGTGATAATAGTAAAAGCATTAGAAATTCGATATGTAACACAACATACTTAATAAATCTCCTTCTTTTTGAAACAATTGAAATGCGGAAAACTTTATTTTTTTAAATGGAAGCGCTATATTTTT
>JAFFZR010027523.1:0-30709 GCA_018397195.1 Lethrus apterus | reverse complement strand
TTTATGAAACTAGTTAATAAATTGAATAAAACTATTCTCATACACATTAAACACATAAAATCACTACTTATTTTGTTATGGATATCTTTATTGACACTTTATTGTAGTTTTTGATTCATAAATCTGTCTACATTTTTTTTATATCGTGACTTTTTTCTATTTTTCAACATTGTAATTTTTGTGGAAAGGATGTGTTGTTGATTATATATATATATATATTTAATGTGTATAAAGATGGCATGATATAAATTGGTGTGTGTAATGGGATTATGCAGGATATCTGCATGATCATTACATCACTCAGAATCTAGTATGTAGCAAATTGTTATAGTTCTATGTGTATATCAAAAATATATGTTAAAAAACGTTTTATTTAATTTATTAATAATTTATTAACAATGTAATGGCAAACATCACTTTTTTGTAATTGTAGTTAATTAACAAATATTTGTAACGTGGATATATTTCTATTACTGTAAGTTGATCATGTTCGGTTTTATCGAAGTATTTTTTTTATTGCTGGATGTAAAATAAAACTATTTTAAAAAAAGGTAATTTTTTAATTTGAACTCGTTCCCTTTTATCCATTTATATACTTTTTATCACGAATTTTTAGTAAAGTAAAGCGATGCCGAATTAAGTGTTGACAATTGTAATTTGTAGTTTATACTTTACAATTCATTTAAAGCAAGTTATGAAGAAATTCAAAATATTCATCTAAATGTAAGTTACACTATTGAAAATATAGGTGGCGCCTCTGATGCATATTCAATCAACGATATTATGAATAATTATAAGACAATATGTTTAATGCTTTAATGTTTTGATTATTAGAATATTTGCATAAATTAATAATGTAAGTCGTTTTCTCGTCCGAATCTTGGTGCCAATAAATTAGTTCGACCTAATCCTGGAGCGAATGGTGGTGATCTTTGCTACACCATTTCAAAATCTTTATTTTGTAACCATTTTTTCATTTGTAGCCTCTTCACCTGATTCCCTTCCAAGATGTGGAATAAATTGATTGGATTTTGCTTTATCATCGCGTTTTTCTTCTAAAAATACTCTTACTGTAAGTTGATCATGTTCCGTTTTATCGAAATATTTTTTGTATTGCTTAATGTAAAATAAAACTATTTAAAAAAAAAGGTAATTTTTCAATTTGAAATCATTCCCTTTTATCCATTTATATATTTTTTATCATGAATTTTTCAAGTAAAGCGATGCCGAATTAAGTGATGACAATTATAATTTGTAGTTTATACTTTGCAATTCATTTAAAAGAAATTCAAAAAAACTCATCTAAATATAAGTTACACTATTGAAATATAGGTGGCGCCTCTGATGTATATTATAAATAATTTTAAAACTATATGTTTAATGCTTTAATGTTTCGATTATTAGAAAATTTGTATAAATTAATAATATAAGTCGTTTTCAGGTCCGAGTCTTGGTGCTAATAAATTAGTTCGACCAAATCGTGGAGCGAATGGTGGTGATCTTTGCTACACCATTTCAAAATCTGTATTTTACAACCATTTTTCATTTGTAACCTCTTCACCTGATTCCCTACCAAGACGTGGAATAAATTGATTGGATTTTGCTTTATCATCGCGTTTATCTTCCAAAAATACTCTTACTGTAAGCTGATCATGTTCGGTTTTATCGAAAAAAAATTTTATTGCTGGATGCAAAAAAATTATTTTAAAAAAAGGTAATTTTTCAATTTGAAATCATTCCCTTTTATCCATTTATATATTTTTTATTACAAATTTTTCAAGTAAAGCGATGCCGAATTAAGTGCTGACAATTATAATTTGTAGTTTATACTTTACAATTCATTTAGAGCAAGTTATAAAGAAATTCAAAAACTCATCTAAACGTAAGTTACACTATTGAAATATAGGTGGCACATCTGATGCATATTTGTATCTGTATAAAATTTACTACTATATACTATTTTCTTATACATATATACTTTAATTATTAATTTTGCAGGTATTTCTGTTCTTTTATTTTTTTATATATTTGTATACATTGGTATTTATAAAACAAGTTTTGATTATTAGAAAATTTGTATAAATTAATAATGTAAGTCGTTTTCACGTCCGAGTCTTGGTGCCAATAAATTAGTTCGACCTAATCGTGGAGCGAATGGTGGTGATCTTTGCGACACTATTTCAAAATCTGTATTTTGTAACCATTTTTCATTTGTAGCCTCTTCACCTGATTCCCTACCAAGCCGTGGAATAAATTGATTGGATTTTGCTTTATCATCGCGTTTATCCTCTAGAAATAATTAAATTAATAAATAAATATTAAACACAAAAACATAAAATTTTACCATTCATTTTGCATTTAGCAACTAGATTCCAAGGTATAATTCTCATGTAATCGTCCAGTTGGTCACATTCTAATCCTGATGAGTAAATATCATAATTAAATTGATTTCTTTTTTTCCTACCCATTCTTGGCCCAAACCACAAACTCGACGATTTCTTTTTGGGATAACTTTCGGCTATTTCATCCTAAAAATTAATAATAATTAATAAATCATAATACTGTTAAAAAAATTAAACTTACATTTTCTTCTGCGTGGACGCAAACGAAAACCTCAGTGATGACCAAAAGGACACAAAGCAACACTAAGCGTTCCATGTTTGTGACAATTCGGAAGAATCTTCAGCTATATATTGGCTGAAATTTACGTCACATACCCCAGGACGTCTAAACGAAAACAACCCCTGGAGTTAAACAAATCTAGAGTTAATCTGACACGTACGTAGATCACTAAATCTATCTTAATTTGTATGCAATTGAAATAAATTGATAGTAGGATGGGAGTTAAATTTTTGTTTGTAATAAAATTCTATTTTTAATTAAATTCAATATATAAATAGGGCATTACACAGAAGTCTGTATAGGTGTAGGTACTCAAGTTTTACTTAGTTGATTACAGTGAACATCTGGTTTATTTCAAGATAGTAAGCCGTGACGCGAAACAGAAACAAAAGACGCCGAATATGCTATCCAATTCTGCATCTTTCTTATTCCACTAATTCCATTATGTCATTCTTTTTTCTTATGTATAAAATAAGGTCGTTATGTTAAAACTTGTAATATATTGTAACATTTATCAAGTTCTTGGCGCCGGACTTCTTATATAAGGGACTACTGGACAAATGAATCAACACCTAACACAACGATATGTCTGTTTTTGTGAAAGAGATATTTTTGACACTCCCATTTCAATTATTAAATTTAGTAGAAAATTGACCGTTTAAAACGTCTGAAATGTACACCGACATGCGTCTTTAATACACCATTCAAATATTAAATTACAAAGTAAACATTTTTGAACAAAATAAATAAAAATTAACCATGAAACCAATCATATAGAATAAATCTTTTTATTCATAGGATTAGTTATATTTTAAATTGTAAACAAAATTAATAAGGGTGTAGTGTATGAACATAAATTATATATTTATTTATTTTAATAAAAATTTGTAAAATATAACAGAAATAAATCCAATTAAAATAAATTCCCAACAGATATATATGCCAGGAAAATTATTGATAATAGTTTTTTTATGTATAATTTTAAGACAATTTGTTTAATGCTTTAAAAAAATAAATAAATAAATTATACGAAGATAGATTGTGCTAAAATCACTTTTAACAGTTAATATTATTGGACTTATTTCAAACATTCTATATATATTTTTTTAAATAAATTTTTTCAATAAGTTTTTCAATTAATTAAATTAAAATGGGTCATTTAATGGTATCGAATTCACTTGGGAATCTATTAACTGTAGATAACGTAATAAATAGCGAACACTAAATATAAACATAAATTTATTAACTAATTTAACAGAAAAGATGTCATAAATTGAAACTTTTTATCGATATTTCTAAATATTCTGCACGGCATCAGGCATTTGCATATAAAACATGCCCACGAGAAGGTTAAATACACATGTTACTGAGGGCAACTTTTTGTAGAAATTTCTTTATCTTGTTCTTGAAGTGGCATTAGAGTACATATGGGACGTTAAAAACATATGTATGTGGCGCCAGCTAGGCATAATTTTTGGTCCACTACAAAAATGTATTTCGTGTTATTGAGTAGATGTCATCCCTAACAATTCAATACATCACTTTTGCTTTGATTGAAATACCTCCCATGAAGTCATATGTTTCTTTGACCATTCCAACTATGTTCTTAATTTTTAATTTATTTATTTATTACAAGCTTTATCTTTGAATTTACGAACAAATTTTAAATAATTTATAACAAATTATGATATAAAAAAATAATAAAACATGTAATTAGAATTTATATAAAAATGGCACAAATTCAAACATTAAAATAAACGTTACATTTTTCTCATATATTTAAAAGAAGCCCAATCATTAATAAGAATTCTATAAAACCCAATTAAATGACTATCAGAACTACAAACATTTAAAATAAAAAATAGAGTATTAAATATGAGTACGAACTTGTACTAATATTTGGTACAACATTCTTAAGTCAAATTAATTTTGACATTTCACATTTTAAATAAGATGGGTTTTAGTTAAATTTTCCCAATTCCAAAAATTACAAATTTGTAAATTTCAATCTTATTCACCTTATATTTCATTATAAAAGCAAGTTTTCTGGAATTGAGTTTGGATCAAACTCAATTAAACCCAGTTCGAAAAATTTAAAAATTGCTCAAATTTATAATTTATAATCAAGTTCATTGTTTAGTGTGAGTTGAGTCAAACTCAATTCAATATAATTCATTTTAAATATTCTGATACTCCGGCGAAAACAAGAAAATTCAAATTCATTTTAAATAGACAATCCATACCCAATTAGGTGCCCTTTAGATGGTAGTCACGACTGACATAACCTTTGATTTATAATTTTCTTGTGTTTTCTTGAATTGGGTTTTTTGATTTCTAAGTTATTTTAAGATGAATCGAAATGATTGCAATACATTTTTTATTTTTGAAGCGTCACGTTATCAATTTCTTGTTGTTAAGTCAAATTGGGTTTGACTGATTACTAATTAGTGAGTACTTAATCATTTACTTAGAATTCAAATCACAAAACAAAATATGTATTGCAATTGTTTTGATTGCATCTTGTGATTGGCTACTCATTTTGAATAGAATGGGTTTGATTCAATTTATTCATACATTTTTTGATTTTGAGCCACGTTTTGTGTTTTGCCCTTTAGGTGGTCGTCACGTCTGACATAACGTTAATTTTTTTTAATTTGATTTATAATTTTCTTGTGTTTACTTGAATTGGGTTTTATTAATTTCCATGTTGTTTTGAGATTAATCGAAATGAGTTGGGTTAGTTGAATTTTACTGGGTTTTCACTGATTAATGCAATATATTTTTTATTTTTGAAGCGTCACGTTATCAGTTTCTTGTTGTTAAGCCAAATTGGGTTTGACTGACTGAGAATGGGTTTAATTCAATTAATTCATACATTTTTTGATTTTGAGTCACATTTTGTGTTGGGATTTAATCGAACTGGTTTTACTCGATTAATGTTTAGTTTTAATAATTTTTGTATTTATATTTTAATATTGTGAAAAATATTAGACCCGCCACTGATATCATACAAACTGAATGAATATGTAAATTTTATTAAAATCAGAATAAAATAACAAAATAGCTGGAGCAATCAATGTGAATTGATGATGTTTTGATTAATTTTGTTTCTTTGTTTAAAATTTATATTAAATAAAAAATGTACGAAGACGTAAATTATTTATTTTATTTTATTTTTTTTTTTTTATTATTAAAAAATAAATAGGTGGATCTCCGTGTAGATCCACCCATGTTGGTAGGATCGAGCAATAGGATTACTATTAGGATTAGGATTAACGAAACCACGCCTTTTTAGCATTCAGGAAATGCTATCTTAAGCGTTTAAGACAGTTCGGTTCAAGCTCGTGTTCATTGACAACATTTTTTAAAAACGCAAAGTGTTAATATTAAAATACGTGAATACGTGAAGATGTCTTTTAGTGCTTCACCAAATGATCCTCAAGATGTTTATCAATATTCTTATGGGACACCACAATCGATGTATGGTCATACTTATCTGACAGGTAATATTTAAACAATTTTTAATTTTTAATTCATTTAAAAATCGTGTCATAATTGTGATATTTACATTCCCTATAAAAACTCCTCGTGACATTATGATATAAAATATTGTTTATTTTTCTTGGATTTTTATCTATCTAAACTGGTTACACTTGTGTAACAAATGTCGGATGTTTTGTATCCACAGCCTTTTTTTTTTTACTTTTCACAGATTTTATAAAAACCACGTTGTTACAATTTTTACGCTTTAAAATACAAATAAGTAAAATAAAATCAAATTAAAATGTAACACAATCGAAGCAAGTAGAAATTTTGTTCTTAAAGTTTTATAATTAATTCCCAGATAAATATTTAAATGACTTTTCTAAAACTTGCCTTTTTCAGCGTTTTTATTATTCATTGCTCCTTTTTGTTGAAGGACCTCGTCCCGAATCTACTTAACCCATTTCTTCTTTTTACCCTTTTCCATTTAATATTTTTATTTTTTTTATTTCTTTTCTTCACTTTTTTTCATCTGGTTCCATCCAATATTTCCATCCAACATTTGCAATATGAGGCAAATGTTTTTGTGTTACACAAATTTTGTTTCCAGTCTTTTGTTTTCGTATTTACATTAATTAATTAAATTAAATTAAATTAATCGTTGGATAAATATATCTTATGAAATTTGCTGTTTTCGTCTGATATTTATGAAAATTTTTCGTCCAATTTCTTCATGAAATTTCCATTTCTTTATGTTTATTTTGTTAATAATTTTTTATATAGAAATATTTGTGTATTAGCTTTCAGTTTGTTAATTTTGTTTCAAATTACTTATTACTTAATCTTTTTTTTCCGTTTATATTCTTTCATTAATTTAAAGTCCAATTAATTCTTTTAAGAATAAATAAATTTTAAAATATTTAACATTTACAATTTTCCACACGCCTTTCTCCTTTTATTATTTATTTGACTAATCATTTTGTAATTGCTTTCTTTCATAGTCATTTTTATACATATTTTCTTTCCATCGAAAATATTTTTGTATTATCCGACCTTTGTTTCAAATCCCATGTTCTTCATTGTCTTCTTCATTCATTCATAAATTTACATACGAATTTTTTGAATTTCTTTTAACAGTTTCTCGTTTCAATAGATCCATGAATTACGTTTTTGCATTCATTTTGTTTTATAATTTTTTTTATATATTTTTTTATTCTGTTGCAATTTTGTAAATTTTGTTTTCCGCCGTTTTGCAGTTTCACAAATTTATATAAAGTCTCGAATAAATATTAAAATTATGAAACATACCACTTTCCAAACGACTTTTTCCTTTTGTAATTTTTAACTTTTTTAATTTGCTTTCCTTCGCGATTATCATTTTATATATTAAGCTTTTTAATTTTCTTTCTTTGATTCTACTAATCTTATTCTTGTTGTCTTCTGAAGGTAAACACTTTCTGGTAACTACACTACATTTTGGTTTGAAATTTAGTTTTCATTAAACGAAAACGATATTATATATTAATTAATTTAATTTAATTGATTAATTGTTTTTTAATGAGGAAATTTGTGTTTAAATGTAACGACGCAAGTGTTAGTTAAAAAAAATAGTGACATTTACTACATACATAATTGCTTTATTCCCATAGAAACGGCTTAATAAATAAACACATTAAGGTCATGTAAACATCAATTTTTATTTACTGAAAATGTGTTATAATTTTTCGCATGTCGACTTTAATATTTTTTGTTTACTTTAGATGGTAGTAGTATTGGACCTAATGAAGAGTCCAATTTTTGGTCAAGCAGTCCACGTTCTGATTCGCCATCGCCTTCGGGCCCAATACAAAGTCCAGTAGTTGGACCCTATCAAATATATACTCCTATACCGTACTCTCAAAATGATCACAGGCATTCTCAATATAGATCAGGTGATTATTAATAAAAAGACTCGTCTGTACATTTTGAATTTAGCACAGACATAAATTTTATTTGTTACGTAGGGTATAATTTGGTACCTTCTGAGGCTGAAATCGAACATATACCAACCCCTTTCATACGCGTTGTAAAAAGACGAAATACAGCAAATAAAAAAGAAAGAAGACGAACACAATCCATAAATAATGCTTACGCTGATCTTCGTGATTGCATACCAAACGTCCCGGCCGATACAAAATTATCCAAAGTAAGAATTAATTTTTTTTTATTTAAGTAATTAAATGGAAATTTCTAGATAAAAACTTTAAGACTGGCTACTTCGTACATATCATATTTGACTGGTGTCTTAGAAACTGATGATCCAGCCGGCGGGTTCCGGGCTGAATTGGGTACAAACAGCAGAAAATCGTCGAATTCCCACGTACAAGTGAACGAGTGCTCATCTGGGCAAATATCACCAAAGAGTGACACATCGGTAAATACTCAAATTAAATTTTGCCACAAAAGTTAATTTATAACTTATTTGCGGGTCATCTGCTTCCCTTTACACACTAATGTACTTAAATATATTACAAGGGGTGTGAAGTATCTGATGCGAAACATTTAGGGTTCGAATTAACTTCAATTTATGTCAGTTTCTTCTCTAAGGTCATAAATAAATTTATTTTTCAATTTATATCTTAAATAGTCAAAATATTAGGATTTTAAACATTCTTGATATTGTTTAAAATCATAAACGGATGGCAGCGGAAATGCAAGAAATATACAGCTAACTTTTTTTATGAAGTGGATTGTATATTTTTAACAAATTTTAATGAAAAATATAAAAATTATGTACTTAGGAGAATATATTTACATAAACATATAAGTTTGTTGACACGAAAAGTTGCAAAAAGTAGTAGGTGATAGTTCGTTTATTTATGTATTTTTTTTTTTTTTATAAACAGGAAGATATGATCAGCGCAAGAAGAGCTAAAGGGCGTACAGGTTGGCCACAACATGTGTGGGCTTTGGAACTAAAACAGGAGCAAGCTTTGTAACGGGATGTAAATATACTTTATAACCTGGAAGTATATCTTTAAAGTCATTTAATTTGTAGATATTTCCTCAAATTGTATATAATATATCTATTTTCGTTCGTGTAGAACACATGGCCCCTTCTGTATACATTTACCTACACCTTAAGAATTTTATATTTATATTGCCTTGTTCTACATTTATCTGAAATTTTGATTTTTATTTACTGTTATTTGTAAATTCTATCTTTGTATCTAGTTATTGATGTTCATAAATATACTTCAATGTAATAAAATAGTCAACGATGTAATAAAAAGTTTTATTCCATTGTTTTGCAATTTTGCACTTTTTATATTTACCGGGAAATTTTAGTATATTTAGGAATATCATGTGAAGCAATATTTATTAATAAATTTGAAAATGAAAAGTCTTTTATTATTAATTCAACTTACAATTAAAAAATGTTATTTGATATGTGAATCAGCTCTGCATAGTAAAACGCCCACTGACGTCATATATGTAGATAGACAAAGGCATTGTTTTAGCTTATATTTCACCCTTAATTAACACGATACATTCTAATTTGAACACAATTTATTGTAGTTAACTCTACTGTAATTAAAGTGATTTATTTTTTCAACATTTATAATCCAAATCTAAAAATATCTAATTGGAATAGTAAATATAGAGTGGTACCTTTTGGTTGTATTCAATCAACGGTAGTACATGGTACATTAATTTTAAACTTAAAATGTAAAATATTCTAATTTAAAAATTACCACTACGATATTGTTTATTACAAGTTATTTTTAGTTTGTGCATGTATAAATCAATAATACTAATAATAAGACTTTAGTAATTAGTCCAGTCTATTTGAATTTCAGCAAATAGGGTTTTTTGTTTCAAATTCATGTACAAATCTTTAAGTCAGTATTACAGTTTACATGGCGCATTATCCGCGTGACAATAACCACAACTTACACGCACAACTTCAATTTGACTAATTTCGTACTAGTGTAATAACAGGTAATTTTTAAAAATCGAAGATTTTGAGTTTTCGAACGGTATGTATACATTTAAGTTTAATAAACAGATAATTTTCTAACAATTACAATTTAAATGAAATTTTAAAATTTTGTAGCCGACTTTATAATTATTAGTATACTTATAATTAATAGTATTAGTATACGTTTGTGTGGCCATATTTGTTCAATTTTGGAAGTTTCGTGTCAAGAAGAAAATTTCACATATTCAAAAATAATTTTTGTGAAATACCACGGAAGATCTCTACATGATGCCGATATCGGCATTGCAGCATACTTCACATCGATAATTTGCTGAGTGCAAATGGCGTCAGGTTCCTACTCGTATACAGTTTTTGCTGCAGTTTTATAAATTTGACCAAATAGTGTTCTGTGTTCAATAGAAATATTATGTAAGTACTTTGACAAAAAATACTATAACAAATTCCATCATGATTCATATCTAATATTTGCGAAATTTATATTAATGCTTTTATATAAACAATACACACGATGTTTTGTGATATAAACTAGGACATATTTTTCATTTGATTTATTAAATTTGCTACAATAATTTATCTATTAATCTACGATAAGCACTTAAAGTATTTTTTTCTTGATTCATGGCAAACTTATCGATTTGTAAATATCCATGGTTGTTGTCCTTTAACTGATTCCTATAATCACCATTAATGGTTTTATCTCTAAAGTTAAAATGTGAATGTATTTCTAGGTTCAATCGACAACATATGTTCGACTATTCCAGGGCTGTTTTCTACTATTCCATGGGTGTTTCCTACTTTTCGAAGGGTGTTGTCTATTATTCCAAGGGTGTTGCCTACTATTCCAGGGGTGCTACTTGTTCATACTTTTCTTTATAATGTCCAATTGGGAATGACCATTTTTTTGCTCATATTACCACATTTTAAATGATTTATTCACATTGCATTTAATTTGTATTGGATCGCTTTTGATATGAAATTTAATGTTGATCGATATATTTTAGATGTGTTCGATGTTTTTCTTTGTTAACTAGCTTATACACTAATTGTTAGTACATCAGCAGCTTGTGCTTTTCATGTTTTCATAACGTCAATGTTATAAATTTTAGGCTTGTTCCTTTGTAGTACGCTTTCTGTGTGGAATACTCAGTGTTCTTATCATGCGAGTTTGAGGATGTAATTGTGTCCGGCTTTACTTAATTTAGAGTACTCTTGTGTGATACAGACGAACGTTTGTATTATGTATCTGCTTTGTATTCGAAATCAATATTGTTTGAAATTTAAATTTTCGCGCCGCCGCCGGTATAGCAGTGCGCGTAGTTGGTAACTTGTATTATTCGTGTAACCGTTAGCACAGTTTGTTTCAAATTTGACTCAATTTAAAGAAATCCTGTATAATATCTACATTTTCAAAGAACGTGTAAGTAAATGTAAGAAGAATAAGGCATCGGTTTGATCGAATATTTCTTATACCGAATGCCGGTATTACAAATACCTTTACTGAACATGTAGGTATTATTACAATATAAGGAATAATTTCGTGTAGGTGGGTAATGTTTGTTTAATTTTGGCAATTTTATGTCAAAAGTAAGAAAAACAATTTAATAATTTCAAATTTGTAAAATAACGATGTCGGTATTGCAGCATACTTCAAGTCGATAATTCGTCGCTTGCAAATGGCGTGATCGTCAGGAAGCTTCTTGTGTACAGTTTTGCTGCAATTTCATACAAATTTGACCAAATAGTGTCCTGTATTTAGTAGAAATATTATGTAAGTAGTTTTCAAATTTTTAATTTCTGCATGACGCTTCTTTAATTCGCTTTTTCATGTAAAATAAAGTCTGCATCGAACTTTGACAAAAAATACCATAACAAATTCCAACATGATTCATATCTAATGTTTGCGAAATTTATATTAATGCTTTTATGTAAACCATATACACGATGTTTTGTGATATAAACTAGGACATATTTTTCATTCCATTTATTTGCTACAATAATTTATATTTATCTATTAATTTACGATAAGCACTTAAAGTATTTAAGATTTTTCTGGCTGTACTTTAACCCATTCCTATAATCACCATTAAAGGTTTCTCCCTACAGTTAAAATGTGAATGTATTTCTAGGTTCAAAAACGTGTTCGTACACTACAAGATTCTTTGTTGGTTCAATCGACAACATATGTTCGACTATTCCAGTGCTGTTCTCTGCTATTCCATGGGTGTTTCTCACTATTACAAGGGTGCCACTTGTCCGTACTTTTCTTTACAGCGTTTCTTTCAGCGTTAGTCCAAATGAGAATTACCTTTTTTTGCTCACATTTCCATAATTTATTGAGATTTTTCTGAAAAATTGTTAACTTACCAAATGACGATAACTGTAACTTGTAGCATCTTCAGACTAAAAAATGATATATAACGTTAACAATGTATTTGCTAAAACAGTTTTATCTTGAAAAAGAGCAGATACATATGAGGTCATATGTTTTAACTGTAATTTATTAAAATGTT
This sequence comes from Lethrus apterus, assembly GCA_018397195.1. Lineage (NCBI taxonomy): Eukaryota > Metazoa > Arthropoda > Insecta > Coleoptera > Geotrupidae > Lethrus > Lethrus apterus. The sequence goes on along the minus strand of JAFFZR010027523.1, from coordinate 18,112 downwards.
ATGTGTAATACAAATTTCAATAATTTCGTCATTATCGATGTATTGTGTTAATTTGTAGTTACAAGTAGATGAAATCTGTATGTGAACAAATTGCCTCATTGTCATCAACACTGATTCATTATTTTGCATTATGAGCACTTTCATTAGCTGATTACGATCAACACTTCCATTTAATTTGTATTGGATTGATTTTGATATGATACTTAATGACCGATATACTTTGGCTATGCGTTAAAAATTTATGTTTATTGTCAACGTTTTAAATTTTAAACTTGGTCTTTTGTATTACACTTTCTGCTCGAAGTAGTCAGTGTCCTTGCCATGCAAGTTAATGAATGTCATTGCCTCCTGCTTTATTTAAACCAAGAGTACTTTGATGTATTATGTTTGGTTTATGTATAAAACTTGTATTTGAAATTAATAACGTTTGAAATTCAAATTTCCGCGCCGGCGTCGGTATAACAGCGCACGAAGTCGGTAACTTGTATTATTGCCCACAGCACAGTTTGTTTCAATTTTACTTAATTTATAGAAACCGTTACAGTTTTGGTAGAATTTTATCGAATTTGAACAAATATGTAAGTGTTCAGTAAATAAAAATCTCTTCATGTGAAGGTCGTTTTAAGATGTAAATCGACACATTCTCTGTTACATTTATTTAGTTACAATTAATAAATACTTAAACATTCTAAATTTACTTAAAATCTGCGATTAATAGCGCTTAAAATAATGTTATTTAAGGTTTTTGTTGATCCATGGCAAAAATTTCTCGACTCTTGTATATACTCCTGGATATTGTCCTTTACCGCAACCGATACCCCATGAAACGACTCCAGCTTGTACCCATTTCCCTGTATTTACCATCAAAGGTCCTCCACTGTCTCCCTACAATTAAAATATGAATGTGTTATAGGTTCAAAAACATGTACTTACACTACAAGAATCTTTGTTCGCTCGACCAGCACACAACATATGATCAACTATTCCACCAGGTGCTGCTAGTCCATATTTAGCTCTACATTCAGCATTAGTCCAAATTGGAATGTTTACTTCTTGGAGCTCGGAAGGTTGTGGTCCACCTTAAGTGATTTATTAACATTTTTGAGAAATTATTTTCAAACTTACTTTCTCGCAAACTTCCCCATCCAATAACTGTTGCTGTTTGCCCTGCATAACTGGAACTACCGCTCGGTAAACAAATTGGTCTTATTTGATTAGAAAATTGGACAGGTGTATCCAAAGTTAATATTGCGATATCGTTATACTAAAACAAATTAATTGTAAACTAACTCATAGTTCATTGATATATTACCAAAGTTCTTGAATCAAAACCACGATGTCTAACAACTTTTCTAACTTTCTTTTCGATGTGTCTCACTTCTGAATTTGTACGTATGTTGTGATCACCAAGTCTAACTGTTAATCTTGCAACATCCCAAGAACTCATACTAAAATTAATAAATTAATCTGTTAATATATTCAATATAAAAACTTACTGTGCAACACAATGGGCTGCTGATAATATATGGATGTTGTCTATTAGGGATCCACCACAGAATTGTCGACCACCATTAAATAAAGCAGCTATCCATGGCCATTCACCGATGTCGGCATTATGTCCCCCGACGATTCGTTCTTGATCTTGATACCCATTTTTCGATCCACAAGATACATCAAATTCCAACGGTGGGTTTGTAGGTTTGGTCCATGGTTTTGATGTTGTTGGGGGCCAAGATGGTTTCGACGTTGTTGGAGGCCAAGATGGTTTTGACGTTGTTTGATACCAAGGTTTTGTCGTAGTTGGTTTACTCGATTGAGTTGTTGTGAGTTGTGTTGGATAGCCGGGTGATGGTGGATGTGTTGGTAATGGTGGAATTGTATGATGAGGTGGATGTGTTGGTAAAGGTGGAGGCCAACTTGGATAATTAGGTTTCTTTATATCTTGTAAGGGTTCATTTTCATCAATGTCTTCCACAGCTGGTTTCTCTGGTTTTGGTAGTTTTTGACTTACACAACAAACACCAAATAACTAAAATTAATTTTATATATTGGAAAGTATTTCTTGTTATATGTTACCTGTCGCCCTTGTGCAGTGTAATAACTACAAGTGTCTTGAACACCAAAAACCCAAGAATCCGAAGTGCTTAAGTCTGGTAATTTGAAATATGGGTAACATTGTCTAAAAGACATGCATTGCCCCAAATTACCTTTACTGTTTATACAAGGATTTTTCGATGCTGATGTTTCTTGGTCACCAGTTCTACTAAATAAAATCGGTTCATATACTGTTTGTACGTACACTTGTCTGGCATCTCGCTGACAATCAGCTGAAAATTACCAATTTATACATCACGTTTAACATAATTAAATTAAATTAATTTGTTTGTTTGTGTTGATTAGTTTTTGTTACATTTGGTGTAACAATTGTATTAGTATCAATACTTTGGTCCATAGGAGGTGAATGTTCTGAATGACCTTGACAGTAAGACTTGTTATTTGCAAAAGTGCTACAGGTATATTAAATATTCTACATATCCATGAACCAATCAATTGAAAACCTCCATAAAATCCTTTACAGAGTGTGGGTTTACCGTTACGAAAATCTGATTAAAAATCGTAACATGTCATATCCAAATGTAACAGGAACTATCGAATAATAAAACAGTAACCGATTTGGAATGTTACTAGTTTATTGACATCAGTAAATTTCGTTTATCATCGAACCAATTTATCACAGACGCGCGCCTAAAACAATTAGTGTCGAAATTAATTAACATAACGACATCATAAATTTTAACGGTTTTCATCTTTAAATAAAAATAAATACACGGGAAATTTCACTTTCTTTACTAAAAAACTCTAATTACGTTTATATGAATTAATTATTAATAAATTTAATAAAAACCCTTATGAATAAATTATGTGATCATTATACATGAAAGTTTAGAAATTGGCACCACATATGTAAATTGTGATTTTCTTTTACAACTTGTTGTTCAATTACCCAACGTGTAGATCAGGTTGAATATAATGATTTCTGGCCATACATTGGATATGAATCTATAATGAAAAATTTAATATCTTTGACGAATAAATATTAACATTGTTTAAACAAATACAATTGAATCGTACAAATGAACATTTTTGTAGTACAAAAAGTTGGGTTGGGTTTAATTGGGATGGGTTTTGTTGAATTATTTATTGTTGCTATTCTAGTTTTAAATATTTATAACTTTTTTTTAATGTAACGTTTGTCTAAAATTCAATAGACACAACTTATTATATAAACATTCATTGTAAGAGTCAATCTTTGTTGTATGATTTGTATAAATGGCACTTAATGTTCACATAAAGGGTTTTGTTAATGTTATGAGCTACGTGATTTTGTATATGATAATAATAAACTGCAGTGAGTTTTGTTACGTGGCTCACAATATTTACGAAGGCCCTGTAGGCATCTTTCTGTGATGTATAAAATTTAAATTGATTAAAAGAAACAATAAAATCAAAATTTATATAATTTGCAAAATTTTTATATACGTTATTGCAATCATTTAAATGTTTAAATTGATTGAATTTGATAACATTTTTAAAATATAAAAAAAATTGTTTCATGATGTGATTGGGTAGTAATCATTTATTTTTTTATTATTGTGTTCTTACCTTCAGTAACAACGGTATCTTCAAAATCGTTTTTATGTAGTGCGTTTATCTTTAAAAATATGCACCACATAAAAATTTTGAAAAACCACCCCATGTTGCCCAAAGACGCAACAACTAACAATGAACTTGAACACTCAATGTTAGAATTCTTAAAAGTTGCTCTTATAAAACAAGTCCCATGTATATGTCCCCACCACTGGAAGATTTGCAAGAACAACCAAAGGATCTTGAAGTGGATTAAAAATAATTAGATCAACTAGTAAAACAAATTGTTTTTTTCTAACAGTGAGGTCTGTTCAAAAAAAGATTGTTGAACTTTTAGCAACAAAAAAATCCGATTGATATTGTTTAAATGTAAATTTTTTGTTATCTGAATTTATCTGCTCGTAAAAATTATTATTCCAATTAAATATGATAGATAAATTAATTAATGGAGGGAATTTATAATTTATTTATGGAAGTCATTTACAACTTTTTGTGTATCACTTCCTATTAAATGGTTTCGCCGTCTTTGTTTTATGTTTATAGGTACTTTTATTTAATAAACATAACATTTTTTTTTTTTTTGGTATTTGGGTTTTAAATTTGTTTGTATCTTATTGTTAAAATTTGAAAAGAAATAAATATAAAACAATAGTTTTAAATGTTTGGTTTAAGATGTCGTTATACCTTTTCCAAAAAAGCATTTACGTATAATAATGATCCAGTTGGCCATAAACATAATCTGATCTTAAACTAGTTTTTGTATATTGGTATTTTGATTATATATCCAGCTTTCAAGTTCAACAGGAGGCCAGTGTCAGATTCAGGCGCCTCTAAGTGCAAAATTTATGATGAAGGTATAATTGTCTATAAAAAACACATTAAAGAACAAAACAAAAGAATTTTATTGTGTCTGCTCTTTTGAATCCATCGATCATTTTGTTTTTCTTCATAACTTCAAAACAAAATTTGTTTATCTCAACTTTATGATTTGATCACAACTTTATGACTTAATTTTACAAACCATAAATGAAAAAATGTATCCTATTGATTGTGATCATGACATTCATGTCACGATATTTATAGTCTAATCATAAATGTCATTCTTGAATTAAAACAAGATTTTGCACTTGAGTTGTTAAAAAAATGACCTCAGAATTTAAATTTGTTTAGTTTAATTCGCGCGTATTTTTGAACACGAATTATGGAAGCGCCACCTATATTTGAAATAAAATTATATTTATTCCATAGAAATGTTTTGATATGCTCGCGTTGTGCTTTGCGTTATTGCGGTTGTGTCTTGTCGTGATACCGATTTTCGTCTCGTTCTAATACTAATCGTCTTTTAATCCGAATTTATTAAAAAAGGAACATATTAAAAACCATCCATAAACGTAAGTATAATTAAAACTTTCTTTTTTCTCTTTGTGTTAAAATGGTGGATACCATTTCTTATGAATATCAAAAAGTAACCTAATGAATCGTTTTTAATATTCGAAAGGAAAATGAAAGTATCTCCGACGAATATGAACGGTTTTGAGACGTACGAAGATGAATCGTATTTTTCTGAAACGATTCCAAATCATCAAACTAACACCAATGGAACTGTTGAAGAATATAATCCACCAGTTCAGGATAGCGATTTTTCCGAATATTTATGGATGGAAAACGAAGAAGAATTTGATAAGGAGGTTGGGATTTTAAAATTCATTCAATTTTAAATTATATTTTTACATTTAGGTCATGCAGAGACTAGAGGAAGAAGAATTGATGGAGCAGTGTATGTTGCAACATATGTTGGATGATGATCGAACAGTTCAAGTATCCAATCCTTCTGAGTAAGTTCCATTAATTATGTCTTAAATTACTTTTATTAAAAATCATAAAAGCAGAGTTAGAAAAATTATGTAAATTTTTATATTTGAATTGATGCATCAAAATAAAACTCTAGAATTTGCATTCATTCAAACCGTAATAGCCTAACATGTAACTTTTTAGGTCAAATGATAAAGTAGAAGCAACTGATATGGCAAAAAGCAGTACTTTAAATCCTCATGCTGCGGAATTTGTTCCAAGTTGGGGACGTACTCCATTACCTGAAACAAAGTCTTCTTAAACATCACAGTTTTTTATAAGCGTGCACATGACAAAATTGTTAATAAATCAAAATGTTTGTTTCAAACATTTTGTTTTATTCAATAGACAGTATCATAAAAATGTACTTTTTTAAATTAATTGAATACCTGTATATATAGTTTATGATACTGTAATGGATCTCATTTTTTTTTTTTTTTTTAACTTTGAGATTGTGCATTCAAGTCAAAAATTGTAGCTATGCTTAATTCATTTTCAGAATGATGGTAATGGTTTTTTGTTTGTTTGAACAACCGATTTTGTAATTTACCAGTGACTTTATATATTTTCTTATGTTATCAAAGTTGTCGTTAAACACTTCATAAATCGTTTAATGGTCTCATAAAATGTTTAAAGATAATTTTGATTGTTACAATTTTTAAATGTACAAAATAAAATGATATGTATAATATAACAAAAAAATGTGTTTAGGTCTCATGTAATTTCTTTTGAGTGGTTTTAAGTCAATTTTCACTAATTTTAACACAACCTATCAATTTGTGATCGGCTGTGATATATATATATACATATATGTGGCTGTGTGGGTGAATAAAATTGTACAAATACTTTATGCCTGTTAATACTTGAATTTTGTATGATTTTTCAAACCCTCTTGCTCCCAGTATTTTATATGCAAGATCTGGTTTTAAACATGCATGTCTCAGCTCGTACACATGCAACTATATAATTTAATACGATTTATGTTTACAAATTTCATTGAACTTTGGTTAAGGAATTAATGGTGCATAATTGTATATAGATTCAGTATTATTTGAAAATGTTTTTTCTTTTAATAAAGGATCTGGTTTGTCTAAAAGTTGTTTTATTATTCCTACATGTTAAAGAATTAAATTTTTTTAAATACGTGAAAGTGTTCTACGGATTTAATTAGTGCGTTAATTACCTCGTTTTGTAACAAGTTTAAAACACAAGTGCCCGAGGTGAATCGTGTTGTGAAAAGTAACCTATGTTAACATTGTTCTCCGGAGTTTGGCGCAAATGTTTTTAATTAATGAAAAACATAATATTGAAATAGTTTATTATACACTTAAAATTTAAAACAAAAATTCGATATTTTTAAGAACAGACGATGTAATTAGCAGATAACACTAGATTTATGCATTGTGTCGACGATATCTTACGATTTGGTTTCCTTGATTGTAGCTTTTTCATCTTTTTTCCTCTGTTTTTCTCTCATCATTTCAGCATCTCTAAAAAAAATTTGTAAACATTGTCCTCAAAATGTTGATAAATACCTGAATTTTCTTTGCTCCAGTGTTAAACCATCTCCACCTGAGCCTTTCTTTTTATTCATCTCCGTTTGCTTCTTTTGATTTTTTAACCTTGCCAATTCTCTTTGATTACCTCCTGGGAGGAACGAAATGTAACTAAAGAGATTACAAAATTGTAGTGGTTTTACTTACGGGTCATTCTTGTTAAACCTATAAATTTGGAAACAATTTAGCCTTGTCAAAGGCCGCAGCCTAAAACTAGCTTCCACAACCCGAGATTATTCCAATACAATGGTAATGTAACCTAGAATTCATTAGAAACGAGTTTTTTTCAAATAAAACGAGGTAACTTGATACGTATGTGTGAATGTTAAGGGTAAAGGGCATAGCTTACGTGAAGCAAAACCATAGATGCAAAATGGATGCAAGCCCCCTGGTGGTACTTTTTAGTAATACTTCTTGTTAATATAACCTTATGTTTCATTACAAATTTGGTTTACCAACACAAAATTTTGCGTTTTATTTTGAGAAACGAATTGTTTCATGGTAAAACTTAAAGTATTATTATTAATTTAATTAATTAACTTGTGAAGTGATTTTATTTTTTTTTATGTTAGCAACTTTTACATGTATCGTTATTTACACACTTGGAATTTGTTGTGTTATTTTTCCGAAATATTAGACGATAGCTAGGTAGGATCAAATAGACATTACTTTTAAATAATGTTGCAGAAAACAAAACACAAGCGTAAGTACAAATCATCGCGTACGTTGCAAGTATTCTAACAAAACCATGTGTGAAACTCCGGACGCGATCAACATGAATGTTGTATCACTAAAAGACATTCACGATTTACTCGCACATTTTGCCAAAAATACATACAAAACCAAAGAAGCCGATCCATTCGTAAGTATAATTCAAATTTGATTGAATTCAATAACCTAACCTCACTTTTTCAATTTACCAGAGCTCTCTGGCAATGCAAAAATGCATTGAGTTAATGAAGCTGGACTATTCCCTGTTCACTGTCAGTAACGCCAATGGGGAATTATGTGCACAGTATCCTAGTCATCTCGTCGTTTTAGAATATGAAAACTCTACATTCTCCGGACAACCAAAATCAACAGACACCATTTATGAAAATCTTCTCGATGCTCAGAAATTACGTGAGCTCTTCAACAAAGCCAAAAATGCCAGGTTAGTTGAAAATTTATAAATAAATCGTTTTGTAATTTTTATTTAGTTATTTTTTTCAATTTTTTTTATTAATTTTTTGTTTTGTAGATGCCGCAATCGTTTCCCAGTTCCAGTGATTTTCTACAAAGGAAAATACATCTGCCGCTCGGCTACTATATCTGGAGGTCCAGAAATTTACGGAAGATCGGGTTTGGATTATTTATTTTATGGCACGGACAATTGGCATACCATCAATTCGTCGAAAGACGTCGTCCCTGCCCAATTTGATTGGCAGTTATTTGATAAAGTTCGCAGTCAAGATATCAACTTACTTAAATCTTTGAATGTCGGCACTATTGTCGATTTTATGGTCGAAAAGAAAAAAGTCAAGTTTGGTTTGAAGTAAGTATGCATTTTGATCACATTTGTGCAGTTGTTTAAAGTTGGTAATTTTTGGCTTTTTATGGGGATAACTGGTCAAGATATTTATCAGTTGTTATTATTTTTTTTTTTTTATAGTGTAACTTCATCAGAGAAGGTTGATAAAGAAAATCGATATGCCGACTTCAAATTGATTTCATTGCCATATCCTGGCTGTGAGTTTTTCAAAACGTTCCGTGATAACAATTACGTTGGGGAAGGATTGGTTTTTGATTGGAGTCAATCTTTTGTTGATGCTGAAATTTACGTGCCGGAGGATCCGATTTCAATGCAGATGCAAGTCGACTGGAACAGTTACAGAAGTTGGGACTTGATACAAATGACACAGAACTATTTGAAATTAATCCTCAAGTATATACAGGTTAGATTTTATGAGATTTTAGAAAAATCTTTGTAAATGGCTGTAATGACTTGTAATTTACTTGTTGAAAATTTATTTTATATTGATTGGATAACATGCTATACTAATTCTATATTATGAGTTTCAAAGAAGAGATTTTCGATTATTTAGGGTTTAATTTGAAAAAATGTCTGTACGTTAATTTAATCATTTTATTATTATTTATGTTTAGGATAACAATTCTGGCATACTTGTCCACTGTATCAGTGGTTGGGACCGTACACCCCTATTTGTGTCTTTAATACGCTTATCTTTATGGGCTGATGGATTAGCTCATCAATCATTAGATGCACAACAAATTGTGTATTTAACTGTTGCTTATGATTGGATGCTTTTTGGACATCATTTAACCGATCGCTTTAATAAAGGTGAAGATATTTTCTACTGTTGCTTCAATATGTTGAAGTATATTACAAAAAATGAATTCAGTATTGCTCCAGTTCGGTAAGTCATTTGGCTAAAAGTTGAGCAAAGAATGTATTTTTTTTTATTATTATTAGCCACAAAAGTGTGAAAGTTGAAAAGGTTGTGTTTCGCATGGAAGAATCTGTCCCAGAGGAAGTCTTGGAAAGCGATACTGCTGGGTCTACCGCCAGCTTGAATTCTGCAGGCTCATCTGCTAGCAGCAAATCAATAACTAATAGTGACATGGTTTTGAGATGCATTGCTGAAGATTTTACCAACTCTTACACATTAGAAAATTACATACGGTAAATAAATGATTTATAAAATGGAAAATGATGTGATTTGGATTATTTTAGCGGTATACCAAACTCGGTAGAAGGCTGTGCTACATTAGCATCAAGATCTCCTCAAGGTCGTCATACATCACCAGTATCTGTACCACGTTTGCGTCAACGCCAAGAATCACTTTCCTCTCATAGTACTGATAGTTGGCAGTTGATAACTGGAACTGGCAGTTTACGTGGATCTGATGCTACTTCAGAATCTACTAGTCATACTACGTATGTTTTTATTTTATTTCATTAAAGACTTTTTATTGACACCTTATTTGTAGTGATACGTGCTCACAAGACTCAAACATCACTATTACTGATGATGATTTGTTAACCACTTATAACAACACTCATTCACCATTAAAGTAAGTTTTAAATGTCCATATATTACTTGGATTTTTGTTTCTAGTTTATGAGTTTGACAAGTTTATACAATTTTTTTTCTTTTTAGCCGTGTAAAGAGACTCTCAGCTGTTAGAGAAATATTCTTGCAGTCTTATGGAGCAGCTGTTGGTTTGAAATTTAAGGAAGGTGAATCTCCATCCTTCGGTGCAATTCTAGGTAACATTGCAGAGAAAGTTGGCTTAACTAATAATTAACGTTGTGTTAATTATAGTTTCTTTTGTTCACATATTCTTTGTGCCAATTCCGTATTTTATAGTATTTTTTTGTTTGTTTGTAAAAGACAAGGAAATGTGTTTTCGTTTTGTGTCCCAAAAGAAAAACTTTTTCGTTCCATTTTCACTAGAAGTAGTGTTTTTTTGTTTGTTTGTGTTTCTAAAAGACAAAAAGGTCGTTCCTTTAATTTTATTGTCAGCTGCAATAAAATATTAACGTTAAGATAAAGGACATCTGCTACACAGTGTGTTCATTTTTGTTCAGAGAGAGGCTTTCTGTGATTTCATTGTTGAATTTTGTATTGCAAATTTATACAATCATAGCTAACCTAAATAGGCATTGCGATTAGAGCTATGATACTTAGGTTTAGGTTCTCACGATCTAACTTTTCTAAATTGAATCAAATTTTTAGAATGACGTTTCAAAATTTCTGATTTGTGTTCGCTTTGGCTTTTCTTAATATGTGACTTGTGGATATATACTTATTAAACGACAACTCAATTGTCGACGTGCCTAACTAGTAACGCCTTTGGTTTTTGATCGTTGAGAAAGGAGCAATAAGACATTTTTGAAACATTTATGATCTTACATTTCCATATAGTTAATGTTTCATATGATATTTGTACTTAATGTTAAACAAATTTAAATAAAATATATTTTGCGTTAACTTTTTTTTTTATTTAAATACCTGTAAGAATTGATACATTTTATCTTAAAATGTGCGACAGAAATAAATCATGGTAATTACAAGAGTGGCTGCTTTAGCCAACAATAGTAAATTGTAAGTCCCTTCAATTTATGATATCACGACAAATATTCCTGAAGAAAAACGATTGCATTGTATCGAGTTAGAAACTCAAGTGCAATAAAATGAGTACCTCAAGGATCTCCTTTTATAAGAATAGATGTAAGTGGAAAGAGGGCAATTAAGTAAGCTATGAGAGGAATTCCTCAAGAATTATTACTAGTACCTCCTTTATTATTTAACAATCCCACAAGAATCTTACAAGAAATGTTCGCAGATGAAAAGATTTGCAAATAGCTGGGTTAAAAGATGGCTTCTATCGACGTTCATATAGTCGTTTAACAGTTGTGATTTTGAAGAAATTAACTGGAGTCTAAAAATATTGTATGTAATAATTTTTCCGAAACTTTATAAATTGCCAATTAATCTTAATGATTAAAAAAAAACGCACTTTTAAAAGCAATTAATATAATTTATTTAACGGTAAATAGCAAACAAATTTTAAAAATATGTATATATAAAATGTTATAGTGTTCACGTCGATTAAAGCAATAACATGATATCAATTTAATTATTTCTAAAACTGCAAAAATTAATCTAATCAGCATTGTTGTATGCTAGAAATTGTTAAATCGGAGCGGGCTCTAATTCCAATATCTTTCTCCAAATACCGAAAAACTGGTGCAACATCCTGTTGGCAGTTCTAAAACGGAAAGAAACGTAACAAATTAAAAAAAAATTTTGGATTACCTTTTTTATTATTGAATGTACTTCATTCCATCTGAACGCATACAAATTTGTTTTACTGTTCAATGGTCCAAAATCCAAAAGATTTATAGTATCTGGATACGTAATAAAAACATCAAAAATATCTAAAAATTTGTCAGTTAATTACAATCAAATTGTAATTTAAATCCTTACATGTTTTCCTAAGAAATTTGTGTTGGATGTGATTCGTGAAGAAAGCTGATATAATCTCGATTATGCTGAGTCCTTCTTCAGCATAATGGCTGTAAAATGTTGGCCAGTCTCTAGGCGTAATACCTAAATAATAATGTAATGAAGATAATTGTCCAAATGTCCAATATTTGTACCTCTTAATATATTGTTTACAACGATGCACCTAAATTCATTGGCAGGGTGAATGTCAATCCACGGTCTCAAACAAATACAAAACGGTTCAAACTTTTCGTTTCCTAAATCATTCATAACTATATCGGAGGCTGTAAAATATAAAAATAGATCGCTTACATTTGTCACTTTCAACGTGTGATCGAAGCTCATAAATTTTGCATCCTGTTGAAATACACGTTAACTTTAACAAACAGTTTATGATATGACGTACCGTTGGTGCGTGCCAATTGTTTTTAACAAAAGCCTCGTTTTGAAACAAAATAATCGCATTTTTAATTTGATTTACGTAATTTTCTGTACAAATCTCATCGATTGCATTTATTGAACCATCAGTTCGGAGTTTTTCTAATAATTCTGGCTCCAGCACGATTACTATCGATTTAATTGTTACATTTTTAAATTGTTCGTACCACGTGCTTATTGAAAAATCTTTCAAATCTTGTATTTCCTGCAATTATATATATTTTTTCACATAAAACTTGTCATTACAAACATTTCACGAACCAGCATCGCAGGTTGACATGTCAGATTGATTACATGTTAGATACTTTTACTTGATATGGTTGGTATTCGTGTATTGGCTTTAAAATGGTGTAAATACTAATCTAGGATATCAACTAGTCGTTAACAGATGGCGCTTAAATTATATATAAAAATATATTATTACGTTACGTCGTTGTTACGTACTAAAACTGTTTTAATTATATTAATTAATGGTTTTAATTTAATTGTTTTAATGTAGTTAAAAAAAGTGGTAAGTGAGTTAAATAATACCGATTCTTTTGTATTTTTTTATCCAACTTTCGGAATACAATAATATCAAACAAAAGCTATGTTTTATAAGTTATAAGATCAAAGAAGTTCTTCCATGCTTGATTATTTATTGTTCCCTTTCGCCTTTTCCCAACGACTAACGAAAGAATTTAACGTAGGGGAAAAAATTAACCCAAAGGAACAATATAAAGGCCTCCTTGGGACTATTATCATGATCAAAGTTGGAAGTGCTGATCAGGAATATTATATTAGTGTTTATCTGCGTGTTATCAATTTTATCATCATTCAGACGCCCGCGGCCAAAGTAAAAGGAAACGTTGTACCGTTGGTTGTACATACAACACTTAGCTTAGAAGGCTCGTAACTTGGGATCTTTAAAATAAAAATGGAGTAGAGAAAATCCGATTATAATTTATAACAAATTATGTCGTTAGAAAACACACACCTCATTCAATTTTCAACCCAACGTCACAAAATTCTACGAAAGCCTATCGCGTCGTGCCAAAAATGGTATAGTTTCGCTACATCCCTTTAAACGCCGTTTCCATCAATCGACGCTCAGTGACGAGTACGTAAACAAGTTTGTAAATATATTATCAATGGGAAGCGTGTTGTGTTTACATAACGAGCGCACTACGACGTAATTTTTTTATATAAAAAAAAACGAATAAATATCGCAGCATATTTGGTTAAAAAAAGTCAGTGGCGTACTAGGATATTTCTATAAAAATTTATTAATTGTTTTTAACTCTTTAAAATTGTTCAATTTGAATTTTACAATGAACAATTTCAAAAGTTTCCTTTTAGATAACAGAGTTACACGGAAGATAAATTTATCACGTCCGATATGACGGTCATCGTGACTAACAATTTTATTTATTTTAAATTGTTTGTGTTTATATACATATAAGGCCACCGTGTAAGTTAAGTGAAGTGTCGTTAGTTAGCAACATTTAATATTGAACTAATACACATGTACTTGTCGAGTTGTAAATCTTGATAAGAGGTGTGTTCTAAGTTGATGATGAGTTTGATGTTACATGCAAGGTGCACGCTCTATGCAAATTTATAACCTAGCGAAATAGTTGTTTTTCTTTAGCTGACGATGTGGGAATCAAAAAATAAATAACACCATGAACAAATAGTTCAGTCTATTGCTCTGTGTGGGCGAAAGAGTTACAAGTTTAACGTGATATGAAGCCGATCTCATCTCAATATCATTCACATTTGATAACCGGTCATCCCAGAAGTTACCCGAGGCGCCTACACCTCCATTACATGAATACTACCAACCGGTAATAATAATCAATTTTCTTAATTTACTGAACTATTTTTAACTTCGAGTAACACGTTCTCAAGGTCACCATTTTTGTACAATAATTTTAAAAATGACAAATAATACTTCCATCACCGTATATTTCATAAATTACATAAAAATATATTCATTTACAATTTTAATTACATTTATGAAGCATATGTGCTACATGACTATTGAGTATTTTAAAATAAGTATTAATTAATAATTCCCCTAGTAATATATACATGTTCAAACGATAATAAAAAAAGAGCATTTAAATGGTAATGATATTGGCAGTATCTTTCGGAATGAATAGGCGCGTAGGAGAATTGCTATTAAAAAATTAAAAACCAGCAACACAGTTCAATTGTCTAGTTCACTTTAAAACACTGTTCAATCCCATTCTCCAATGTACATGGTGCGCGGTTGACTTGGTATATATCCTCTTGTTGGTATTGGTAAACGACCGTAAATTTGATTATAAGGAGATTCTACAAGATCCGAATCTGGAAACAACTTTGCGTATAATTTAATTTCTACGCGTTTTGAGCATACCAATTCCACTTTCAAAACTCCTAGTGTGCCACATTGGATGTTGGTGGATGTGATGTTGGTGCATGTGGTGTTGATGCATCATTGCTGGTAAAGGTGGAGGCGCTTGTTGTTGAGTTATTGAATAACGTTTCGAAGGTACGGGTTCCTTGGGTTTAGATTTTGCTACGAAATTTGGAACCCTTGCACGTAAACCGCAATAATAAGGATCAT
Source organism: Lethrus apterus (assembly GCA_018397195.1). Classification (NCBI taxonomy): domain Eukaryota; kingdom Metazoa; phylum Arthropoda; class Insecta; order Coleoptera; family Geotrupidae; genus Lethrus; species Lethrus apterus. Next base: position 3,014 of record JAFFZR010027523.1, on the reverse strand, counting down.
CTAAAATTAAACAATGTATTCCAATCGGATTATGAATGAGTATGAGTACCGTATTTTTTGTTGTCTTTTGATTTTTCTTTGCTTCTTGATGACGGGAATGGTTTTAATCTGCTTGCGTCTTCGTGGTCGTCATAATCGGGCTATAAAATTATAAGTTTAACTATGAAAAAAGTGAATTAAAACTTACTTTTGGTATGTCGTGTGGGTACATATTTTCACGTGGAGGTAATTTGGGTGGCTTTTCACTGCGACGTTGAGCGTGTTGTTGACTTTGCAAAAGGAGTTGTTCTCTGGTAGCGGCAACACTACCAACCCCTGCAAAACCAGAACTACCAGATGAACCGCTACCATTACCAGCAATGCTATAAGGATCTTCATCCGGTATTGGTATACGAGGTCTGTTTTTAATATCCACAACTCGTTGGACTAAAATGAACAATTAGAATTTTTCTTTTTAATTATAATTTTTACCTGGTGGTAGTTTCGATTTCAACATATCCATTGCTACGACATTTATGATTAGAACCCAAATTGGGCATTCGAGCAACTCTTGCTCGGATTTGACAAAAGCTATCGCGCTCAAACATTGACATTCTAATCTTCTACGATCTGGGTAAGCTCTACGCAATTCCCTATTGACATTAGATTGGAATTTCTTCATATCGAATAACTAAAAATAATTTATTTATTAAAGCAAACAGATGGGAGTTTATTACCTTGACAGGCTTTTCCGATTCTAAGGCGCAGCCTGGTATTTTCAAAATTTCATTGCCTATGGCCGTTTCGTCATCTTGTCCGGTACTTTTTATGTAAACGTTGCATTTTGACACCCTTTTTATTAAAATGTTACCTGCGTCATCCATTTTTATTTTGACTCCCTGTAGCACATTATACATGCGAAATGTTTATTATGGTAATTTGTATTATGTAATTGAATGAATGAATTACTTACATGACCTATGTGTCTTTTGAATTCTTCTGTCTTTTGATCTCTCATCGGATTATCAAAACCGTTTAGCCCAATTCTGCAAGTGATGATTTTATTATACAATTCGATTTTATTCAATGAGTGAAGTTTCATATCGTTGTGTTTTTATAATAAAAGGATTTGATTAATTTTGAAAAAAATTCACAAGAATCCTATAATGATTTACAGTTAAATGGTTTAACAAAATATTGAATTCTAACAATATTTCCCATATGAATCAACAAGTAATGTTAACAGAGCTTAACAGTAAGAAATTTATTGCAGGAATAACACACGTTAGTACTAAATGAAATTTTTCTTTTACCTCAAGGATATAAAAAGGAATGTTATTTTGCAGTAGCAAAGTATAATGGGGATTAAAATCTGTACATAATTCATACCGGCGTGTTATGATGCTTGCGGGTGGTTGTTTTGACAAGAGTATAAATCATACAAATATTCAGATGCCCCTACTATATACATGACTAAAATTTAAAAAGTTGCAACGTGGACTTGAAGGAAAAATGTGGAAATGTCAAATATGAAAATTAATTCCCTGTCTAGGTTAGTTTATAATCCGTGATTTTTACCTCCACAATGCAAAAATAAAATATTCAATTTGCGAAATATACAAAATGATATAACTTGTTGCAAAAAACATCGTGTTAGGAAACAAAAGAGAGGTGTGTGTCGGCAAGGCCAACTAAAAGAGGCGAACCTAATCATTTATTTGTGACCGATATAAATATACAGCACCTTAACAAAGCATGCAATTATCAACTCCACTTTAGGTAAACTACAGCACTCACTACAATGATTATCAGTAATTTATTTCTTTAGATGCTGCACAAGAACCAGTATTGCACGCTTTCACTAACTTTTACACTTTTTAAATGTTTTAGTTACGGAAAATTTTATCAAATTATTAAAAAATATTTTTTGGATCAAAAACTATTAAATTAAACTGTTTCGGTTGGGAATTTAAAAAAAATTGGACAGGGTCGACGTTTCTTAAAATGGAACCTAATGTGCTCAAAGTAGGTTATTTTTATTTTATTTCATTTACGTTATTATCAAGGCACATGCTTGTAGTATTTTTATAAATTTGTAGCTAAATAAACAAAATGTACAAAAACATAAGAAATAAAGAAATTGCCAAATTTCAATAAAATAAAATCAAAAATTAAAAATATTTAAAAGACGCGTTTTTGAAATCTCGACGCTGCGTAAAGAGATTTGTCAAATTACATCCAATCATAAAATCCCACACTAACCGAAAAAACTCATAAGAACATGAGCTAAATAAAAAGTAGTTAAAAATCCGCACGAATCGAAGTTAAAACTGATACATTACAAAAAATTGTTTTTCGACACAGCGCTGCTTGCACCTGTTAAATAAAGTATTATGATTGGAATTGTCTTTGACGTTACATCCAAATATTTTAGTTAATAAAACCCAGCCGCTAGCAAAAAATTCACCTAAATTGATAAACCAATAGAAATTTAAAGCCAAGAAACTGGAAACGTTCAATATGGACGATTTGTATTTATTTCATCTCTGTTTACATTTTTTGAACGTGGGAATGATACAGTTTTGTGCTAAACAATACTTTGTTTATTAAATTTGAATAACTTTTTTGAATTTCAATTATTAAATAATAATTTTGATTGAATTGAATTTTCATTGCTTTTTTTTTTAGTGTCAAATTCTTGGTTGATAGAATACTTATCTCTTTTTTTTTCTTTCTTGAGCGTGCAACCAAATTAAAACTCAAGTTGTGCAAAAAAATATATTTATTACGACACACAATATTAAGAAATATAAAAATTTGTTTCGTGATCTTCGTCGGGTAATAAATATATTTGACGTTTGTTATTTATTCACTATGGAAACATTCTTTAAAAAGCATAGTTTATTATAAATTTGTTTCATCAATTAGTTCAAAGGGTTGAAATAATAATTTTAAACATTAATTAATGAATCAAATTTTACAATTCCTAATCCCTATTGCGTCCCACGTTACGACTTCTATATACTCCAGCTATT